>BHFT01024403.1:0-52736 GCA_004320025.1 Laticauda laticaudata
ATGCATAGCGTTTTCCAATGGATGGCAAGCTTTTTTAACGTTTTACATCCTCTTTGCATCCATTGGTGCAGTGGGACCGGGGCTTAAGGAGGAGACTGACGGATGACATTATCAAATGTAACTCTTGGTGCAGCTCTCACTAAACAGCAAATGACACTATAGCATTTAACTTTTCTAGATCCCTATCCAATGTCTAGGATGCCGTCTACCAGAGTGCATTGACCAAAGGCAATAACAGAATAACAAAATAACAGAGCTGGGAAAGACCTTGGAGGTCTTGGAGATTGGACTGCCATCTGTCAGAAATGGTGTAGGGTCTCCCGCTTGGGTGGGGGGTTGGACTAGATGACCTCCTAGATCTTTTCCAACTCTGATTATCTGTTAAATATGTTAAAACCGTTCCCTGCTCAAGCAGGAACCCTATATCTTTTCAGACAAATATCTGTCCGGTCTCTTCCTAAAAACCTCCAGTGTTGGAGCACCCACAACATCTGGAGTTGAGCCATTCCGTTGACAGTCCTCATTTTCAGGAAATTTCCCCATAGTTCTAGGTCGCTTCTCTCCTCGATGAGTTTCCATCTGTTGCTTCTTGTCCTGCCTTCAGGTGACCCCCTCTTCATGATATTTAATGATGACTTGGTCATGTGAATAGCTTGGGAATAGGTTTCTGTGGGGATTGATTGGTAGCCTATTTCCTTCAAGGCTTCAGAAAAATGTAGAAGATACCACAAAGCGCATCTTGCTTCCTGGCAGCACCTGAAACTCTTTCCTCCCCTTTGGTTTACTTCAGCACCAGAATATCTTAGCAACTGCAACTGGGCCTCTTGGGAGGGAAGGGTCTCCTCCTGCTCACCTCTGGAGCCAGGCTTCAACTGCCTCCCAGCAATATTTCAGGTTTCAGGAAAAAATAATAATAAGTTTCCTACCGCAGGGCACACATTTTGTCATCCATCCAGCACAGGAGCAAAAATCACCGCAGTCGATTGCTTTTACAGCATGCTGTTCTAGCAATGAAGCGAGAACTGATTTACATGAGCCATGCTGATGGAAAAAGGGCACCTGTATCCTCTGCACGGAAAAAATAGCAACCCAGAAAACAATGTCTGGACTTCAGAGCTGAAGAAGCTTCTTGGATGAGAAGCGAAACATCTTCAAAGAAAAAAAAAAAGTGATAGGTTTGAAGTTTGGGGATCCAAGCAGACAGGATCACTTGGATTTGCAAAGTCATCCCTGCATCATGAATGGTATCCAGTCAATATCCCCTGTCTTGACATTTGACTCAAAATCAATCAGGTCTGTTGAGTTGGAATGATGGTTGAGAATCTGCGCCTGAGAGGCATGTCGAGAGCCAAGGGCCAGTCTGGCAGGGTGAGAGAGAGTCTTGAAATGCTTGTTCACATTGGCTCTTGTTTCTCTGTTGTCATGGCTATCTCCCTCCAGCTGGAAGCAGGACTCATTTTGGGTCCTAAAATACACTGGGTGGTTTCTGCATGTAACAAAGTTTCCTCCCCTCCTTTGATGGAAGTTGTGTACTGATTATTCTCCGCCATATTTAGAGAACGGTCTATCTAGGGTCTCCTGCTTGAGCAGGGGGTTGGACTAGAAGACCTCCAAGGTCCCTTCCGACTCTATGTGGATTGAGATTGAGATTGGTTGATAATTGCAGTTGAGACACACAATTTCAGTTGTGACAGCTGATGAAAGGAAATTGAAACACTAAAAATATTTAGTTTAGTTTACTGTCCTTACACTTCGTACAACAAAGTCAAACATCACCTTCAGTACACATCATGACCATGAAAATAAACACAAACACTCATTAATCTATTGAAAACATGGTTTAAACCCTCAGAAACACCACTATTTCTAGTATAGGTGAAAACAAACCTGATATATCTGCCATCTATTCATTTCTGCCAGAGTATGTTTCATTAAACCAAACAGGAATTACTTCCCCTCTTTTTTTTTTGTGGTTTACATGAAATAGAAAATACAATTGATTATACAAAGGATATGAGAAAATAGAAAATATAATGAACTAGAAGGGATTATGTGGGAATGCAAAATATTTATAATGAATGAATTATAATATAATCAAAAGCAAGGGAATGAAAATTTATTAAAATTATATAGGTAAATTTTGGAAACAAAGAAAAAATATGAAATTATTATATGAATATCTCTGGAATAGACATAAGATATATTGTAGATGGGGGGATATACCACGTGGATCCGAAATGTATTAATCTTACTTTACTTTTACTCGTTCTTTCTTTCATTGACTGCCTAATTATATATTGGTCTTGAGAAAGTTATGGATGATAACAATACATAAGTAACATAAAAGAGGTGGTAAGGTGAAAATGGAAATAATAGGGGATAAAGAATTGAAAATATATGTGAGGATGAAATGATTTTGATGTTGAATTAATGAATTGAAATATGAAAGGGAAAATTATCTAAAGATTGGTCAAATGGATAATAATTTGAAGTGATATTAATTAAGAAAGTTGGAAATGTAACTATGACTATGTATAAATATTGTCATCTGGAATCAGGTTGCTCACATGAAGAGATGTGTAAAAAATAAAAAAAACTTTGAATTTAAAAAAAAGGAATTACATCCTCTTTGTAGATAGGTTTACCATTGTATTGTAGGGCTGAAATTATATATTTTCCAGAAACCCTTTCAACAAAACTTCCTTCAGTTTATCCTAGGCTGCTCACCTCAAGCTCAGATTCTAAGCCTGCTTAAAATACAGTTTTTTCCAAGAGGGAATATTGAGGGACTTGACTGAATTTGAAAACGTTACCGGTGAAATTTGGATTGTTTGCTGGGTCTCTCCTATAAATTGTTGATGAGGTATGACTCAGAATCCAAACACTGCATTATTAAAAAGGTACAAAATCTGAATGTAATAATGAAAACTCAGCAAGGGGAATTTCAATGGAAGGCAAACATTTGATCCCATTTACAATGGTACAGTTTTACAATACCATAAAATGGTTGTTTTATTTACGGTTGTTGTTTTATTGTTGATAGATGACTGCAATTTTGGCTGCCAAAGTTGACGCTTCGCTTTCTAAAACTTGCTGAAATATAATGAGCAGTGGCAAGCTGCAAAGCTCAATACTTATGGAAAATTGTCTCTGTTAGAATGAAATCAAATAATGAAAGTTGAATTCCCACTTCAACCTGCAATATTCATATTAAAACTTCTAAATCACATATCCCTTCAAAATATACTGAATATTTTTTTCCTTTATGCTAACTGTTGCTTTTCACTGAAAATGTTTTAATGCCCTCCATGGTGGCATGGATAACTTAAGTTGTAGGAACATGCTTAGAATAACTACATACTTTAAAAATAAATCTGACACAGAATTCAGTTCAAATCATTCCAAGACTTCAATTGAAAACATGGATTTGTACCAAAATAAATAAATAATCTTCTATTTCTTCAGCAGCCATACAACTCTAGATTATATTTTATTTCAGTAGTCAATAGCAAATGGTGACATGTTGGATAACAGCATACAAAATATTTCACTGTACTCTTTGACAGATGACATTCAAAGGAGTTGTGTATTGAAATATTTTCAGAGAATACTAATTAGCTGATATTGCTACCCTCCCTCATAACACTCCCAAAAACTGTTTTTAGTATTTTTTAAAAAATGAATTGTTATGCTTGGCTGCCTAATCAGCCAGGTGTTTAGACTAAATTTGTCATTTTTATCCACCTATCCAATCCCTCCAATTTTCATGGTTCGCGAAAGCAATTAAAAATGTAAATTTTCTATTGTAGAAAACAAGTCAACAAAACAGGGTACAGTATTAATACCTGTGAAAGTTCAGGTTACTTTTTATGTGTACATAAATTAAGTATGCATTGACGTACAGTGATGTGCTCTATGGAATTACAGAAAACCTGCTGGCTTCAGAGCTTTTCCAGGTGGGGATGTAAATGCAAGAACCAAGGAAGTTGATCCCCTCCCCACATGGGGATCTTAATGGGCACCGTAATGGGGAAAATCCTTTTGCAACAATAGATGTTGCTATGTAAGTAGAAATATTATAGGACAGCATAGGAACTGTCTCTCTCCAACCATCCTTCTACTGTTACTATACTGTGATGACCCAAAGGGGGTGGCACAAAGGCAACACAGTCAGAGAATCATTAGGAGTCTCTTTATTAGCTCCAACTTTGCCCCCAATGTCCTGGTTACCTTCTGGGTGGATAAAAACTCTCCCAGGAACAGCCTTGGGCTGCAGAGAATCAAGTCCAAAACATGAGCAACAAAAGCTGTAACTATAAGTCCAATCAAAGCAAGAGGAGGTAATTCATTAGTCCAGCAGGGCAGGAGAAGGAATTCCAGACATGGAGGAACAGCAGTAATTCAACCTGGTTGGAGGATGCCAGGAATGCAAACAACCACAGTCAACACAAGACAAACTCATGTTTGTTCCCAGCAGATGCAGCACTCAGCTTGCATCTCTTTTAAACTCTCTTTCCAGGTGTGGCTAATGAAGGAAATCAGGGCCCTTTCCTCTCTCAACCCATGTTGCTCCCTTCTCTGTTCTTCCCTGTGTGCCCTAGGATGAAGAGGGGGTGGGCCTGGGTCTTCCTCTGAACTCCTTCTCCTTTGTTCGACCTCTCGCCTGCTCTTTGCAGTTTCCTCCACAGCCAACAGAGCCACACTCCCATTCCCTGTCAGCTGTTCATCTTCGTCCTCAGATTCAGACTCCGACAGAGGCATGATACATACTTTGGTGACATGTTTGTTGGGAAATTCCCATCCAGGTAGAAAGGAGGATTCAGAAAGGGGAATAGCTTTGAATCCTTGTGCATCCACAAGAGAACCAGGACTGACCATCCTCCCTGAAGCTCCATGGGACTTTATCTACCTGTCCCCAAGGGAAGGAAAGCCGTCTGGGGAAGAATCCTGTAGTATAGGCAAATACAATAAAATAGTTAGCTTGAACTCTACGTATCTGGATCTAGTTTCTTCAGCCTGACAATCTTTGTTTGACTCAGATGCTCGGTGCAGAGTATGCTACCCATCATGAACTTTTCTGGAATAGCATTTCAGTGCATATTTGTGGATTTAGGTATATATACATGATAAATTTTGAACATGTACCCTTCCTTGTTTATTTCATGGTTTGAGTTGGTTTAGGTGCAAAGATGAAGGAGTATGAACAAAGAGCTAATTCT
The DNA here is from genome assembly GCA_004320025.1 of Laticauda laticaudata. Classification (NCBI taxonomy): domain Eukaryota; kingdom Metazoa; phylum Chordata; class Lepidosauria; order Squamata; family Elapidae; genus Laticauda; species Laticauda laticaudata. The sequence goes on from BHFT01024403.1 coordinate 5,220, forward strand.
TGCCTACCGACTGAGCATTGTTGACTGACACTTTTCTGTGCTTGGTTATTGGCTTAAAAGAAACAAATTGACCAGGGGGGTCCCCAGCTTCTACTTTCATAATTTCCCATGTCTTAAATAATTTGGAATGATTGGAGTGGTACAAAACAGCTTCATGTGGATTAGGAGGGGAAGGATTGAGGGGCAGGAGGACTGAAAATCTATCACACCAAAAGATCCTGATCTGTAACCAGACTGATAGATGGTGCGTAATGTTAATATTGGACAACAGTTGGCTGCTTATGAAATGTCACATTTGGTGGAGGCCAAAACAATCAAGGGAAGCAATAAATGCAACATGGCATTCAAAATCCAATTTTGAATTTGAAAAACCTTAAAAGTTTATAGCTGCTTGGCAGGAGCGAAAACTTGTTATAAATGGGCTGCTCGTGAATATTCATTTCAGCTTCAGCTTAGGAGTATATTTACCTTGTAGATCAACAGCAGCATCTCCACAGATGTGCAAATGTGGATTAAGACACAGAGCAGGATAATTTTCATCCATGCACCTAACGCTTTTTAATGTGACGAGGAAGAACAGTGTGAGTTCTGGTGGGAAAGTTGTTTTTTTTTATTTACAAGAACCCTGATATCCAATGAACAAAATGTGAGCTATCAGAAATACTCTTAAGATTTACAGGGTTTTTCAGTCCAGGAATTGCTTTGACTCCTAAACTTTAAAAGTCTCTCCATTCCATCTTTGCAAAAGTCCTCCAACTTTCTTCTCGACAGTCCAGTCTGGGACACCTTTTAGTGCTGTCGTAGCTAAGAAAGCTAGAGCAAGCGATCCTTAAGATCCACAAGTAATTTTGTCTGATACTGTATGTCATCCAGTGGTGGGATTCATTTTTTTTTTTACTACTGGTTCTGTGGGCATGGCTTGTTGGGCATGGCAGGGGAAGGACACTGTAAAATCTCCAGTCAGAGGTGGGATTTGCCGGGTCTCTGAACTATTCAAAATTTCCACTACTGGTTCTCCAGAACTGGTCAGAACCTGCTGAATACCACCTCAGGCATTCAGTCTGGTATGTTGTGGGGCTTAACTTCTATAATGGCTTCCATCAAATCAAAGAGAGATGCTCTTTGTTTTGGTGAAATATACAACAGAAATTAAACCTACTACTTCATCAAAAGCTCAAAAACACTTTTGAAGTCAGTACCGCAGGGATCTATAACACCATACATGAACCAAGAGTCTATTCATGGCTGTGTGTTCTTTCAAACATTAAATTTAGGTTGATGAATTTGAATTTAAAGTTGATTAATCAAGACGGTTGTATTCGAAAGGCAGATGGAAGGGCAGGCAACAAATTTCCTCTGCTGGAGATACAAAAACATTGAAGATGTACTGACCTATTTGATATGGTCTTGTGAATTTTCAAAACTTTTCTGCAATAGCATTTCAGTGCATATTTGTGGATTTAGGTATATATACATATTTATACGTTCAAGACATTAACATGATGTTATTGATGTAATCGGGGCTATTGTTTATCTTTGGATGGCCAGAATTATTTATTGCGGGTTTTTCTGTATTTAAGCCTTGCAAACCACCCAAAGTCTCTTGTGTGAGTGGAGCAACTATATAAATCAATAAATGAGTAAATGTTGAATTATATAACTAAGTTCATCAATCTGTGAAGAATTATGGTGGCACTTTCCTTCCAGGTGGCAAATAAACTTGAGAAATTAGAAAAATGGCATTATATCAGAATTTACAGAGCAGCTTTTGAAACCGTGTATTTTTATCTGTCCTAAAAAAGGCAATATTTTCTACTCATCAAAGAATGACCCAATATGCTTTTCTTTGGCATGGCTTTATAAGGTTTCGCACCTGATTCTAATATGGCGTTGTATGGTACATTTTTGTAAACCAGCCGTTACCTATAAATTTAATTCAAAAAGTAAAGTTTTTCTCTTTCTTTTATTATCATTTTCCATTTAGGGGACTATTTCATATAATTTTGTTTTTGTTGCATGTCTTGGTATTCTGTTTATGTTTGCAATCTTTTAAAATTGGAAAAAATTGGCCAAAAATAAAATCAGAACATAAAATACAAGCTGGACAGACAAGACCTTGTAGACGACCCTCACTCTGTCAAGGACCTTGGAGTTCTCATCTCTGAGGATCTAAGTGCCAGAGCCCACTGTAACAACAGAGACAAAAAGGCATTAGGAGTTGTTAACCTAATCCTGCGAAGCTTCTTCTCCGGTAATATTGTACTACTAACTAGAGCATACGAAACGTTTGCTCATCTGTCTGGAATCCGCACTGCATATCAGACATTAATCGAGAGAGTCCAGAGGTGTTTCACAAGAAGAGTCCTCCACTCCTCTCTTCCTCCAGTGATGGAAACCTCCAGTGATGGATCACCCACAACTTCTGGTGGCAAGCAGTTCCATTGCCTGATTGTCCTCACCATAAGGAAGCTTCTCCTAAATTCCAGGTTTCTTCTCTCCTTAGTTTCCAACCATTCCATTTCCTCCTCCAATTTACCACATGGGGATTTCTGTCCTAGATAAACAAATAAATAAAATAATCCGGAACCTCTCATGGAAAATAAAATAAAAGGTTCTGATATTGATGTGAGCCTCTCTCAAATAATATGAGCAGTAGTAGACAACTGGGGTTTCCCCCCTCCTTTCTTGGTTGCTCATAATTCTCACACTCATTCCAGAGTGGAACTGATTTGATAATCCCGGATGAAACCTACTTTCTACTCACTTCAAGTGTTATAAAGCATTACAGCTGTAAAGAACCGAATCCTATTTTCCTCCAAGTCCATCAACATGTGACGGAAAGTTTGCAAGGATCTTTCCCTTTTTTAACATGCTGTAGAGCAGTGGTCCCCAATCTTTTTTGTACCAGGGACCAGTTTCACGCAGAAACACTTTTTCAAGGACCGGCAAAATCAATTCTTCTCTAATAGTAAAGGGCTTCTTAGCTTTAGCTAACATAAAATATATATTTTAATCACGATTATTCATTCTTTGCGGCCTGGTACAAAATGATCCACGGACCGGAAGCGGTCCGAGGCCCGGTGGTTGGGGACCCCAGCTGTAGAGAACATCCAATGAGCCTCATCATGTTAAAACCGGAGCCTTTTTCTGTAAATTTCCTCTGCCTACTGTTGTTTATTCTCGGCACACATTTTAATTGCAAACACCCCAGCATTATTAAGATGGCCATTATGAAAAAATGCACACTTTTAACTTCAAATGGCCCATGAATTATTAAGACCAGGGTTCCCAGCTGAAATATGTAATCGCATATAAAAACCTGGGCAGCTTTGATTGTACCTTAAAAGAGAAAGAGAAAGAGCATCTAAGATGATGATGATGATGATGATAATGATCATCATCATCATTATCATCATATACTTATAAAGTTAAACATGAAAATCAGTCAACTGAACATTTAAAAATGAATCAATAATAATAATAATAAAAATAATGATGATGATGATGATGATGATGATGATGATGATGATAATGATAATGATTATCATCATCATCATCATTATCATCATATACTTATAAAGTTAAACATGAAAATCAGTCAACTGAACATTTAAAAAAGAATCAATAATAATAAGTAATAAAGATGATGATAATGATATCGATTATTGATGATGATGATGATATGATATTATCATCATCATTCATCATCATTATCTATCTTATATTACTTATAAAGTACAACATGAAAATCATTCAATCTGAAATTAAAAAAGAAATCAATAATAATTAATTATATAATAATGATGTAATGATAATGATGATAATGATGATGATATTGATAATCTGATATGCAATTCATCGATTATCACATTTATCATCATCAATGATAGCTTATAAAGTAAACTATGAAATCATTCCCACTGAACATTTAAAATAGAAATCAATAATAATAATAATAATAATAATGATGGATGAATGATAATATGATATGATTGATGATGATAATGATTTGATTATCATCATCATCATCATTCATTAATCATCATATATACTTATATTAAGTTAAACATGAAAATCATTCAAGTGGAATTAAAAAATAGATCAAATAATAATAATAATATAATAATATATGATGAATGATGATGATAATGAAATGATTAATAAGGATGATGATATGATAATGCATCTATCATTTTATCATCACATCATCATAATACTTATAAAGTTTAAACATTGAAATCAGATTCAACTGGAACATTAAAAAAGACTCAATAATAATATAATAATAATAATATGGTATGATGATGATGATTGAAAGATTAAGATAATGAAATATTTATCATTACATCATCATCATCATATACTTATAAAGTTTAAACATGGAAATCAGTCACTGAACATTAAAAAAGATTCAATAATAAAATAATAATAAAATAAATAAAATGATGATGATATAATGAGATATATATATTGATAAATGATATTTATCATCATCATCAATCATGCATTATCATCAATCATATACTTATAAAGTTAAACAGAAAATCCTCAATGAACATTTAAAAAAGAACTCAATAATAATGAATAATAATAATAATATAGAATATTGATGATGATAATGATTAATGATGAAATGATTGATGATAATGATAATGATATCATTATCATCATACCATCATCTACTTTAAAAAGTTAAACATGGAAATCATTCAACTGAACATTTAAAAAAGAATCAATAATAATTAATAATATATAATTAATAATGATGATGAGATGATGATGATGAATAATGGTATGATGATAATGATAATTATTATGCATTATCATCATCAAGTCATCATATACTTATAAAGATAAACATGGAATTCAGTCAACTGAACATCTTAAAAAACCGAATTAATAATAATAATAATAATATACTAAAATGATAATGATGATTATCAAATGATGATCAGATAAATGATGATAATGATACATGTTAAAGAATAATGAATAATCATCATCATCCCATTATTCACATATATACTATAAAAGTTAAACTAAACAGTCAAACGAACATTAAAAACATAATAATAATAATAAAAATGAGATATAATGATAATGATGATGATAATGATTGAGATATATGGATTATGATCGATTGGATAATTGTTTATCATTATCATTAATCATCATCATCATCATAATACCTTATATAAGTTATAACATGGAAATTCATTCAACTGAACATTTAAAAAGAATCAATAATAATAATATAATAATAAATATAATAAAGATGATGATGAACGATGATGATATGAGTGATGATATGATATTTGAATTCGATATCGTTTGAATAATGATGAAATTGATTATCATATCATCATATCATCATCCCCAATAATACTTATAAATGTTAAATTAACATGGATAACATCAACTGAACATTTAAAACCGAATTAATAATAATAATAATAATTATAATTATAATAATGATTATCATTATCATTATCATTATCATCATCATCATCATCGTCGTCGTCGTGGTCGTGGTTGTTGTTGTGGTTGTTGCTGTCATTATTCCCTGGGACAGAAGGCGAAGGTGGGCATTTTTTTAACCTAAAGCCCAGGTGGCAGAGGGGCGTGACTTTTCTGCCGACCATTTCTCCTGTCTGACCTGCCTCTCCATCTCCTGCGAGGGGTGGGGGGGAGCGGAGAGAGATGCCAACCGCGGGCTGGCTTCTTTGGGGAAAGAACGGGCGTGTCTCCCTTCTCCGCCCGGGCCAATCAGGCGGCACCCCGAGAAGATTGATGAGGGGTTGCTAGGAGACAAGCATCCTCTCCCTTGCCGAGGGACCAGAGAGGGAATTTGCTCTCGCCGGACAGCAAGTTCAACAGCTGGAGCGCCCAGCTCGCCAGGGCGCGGAGCGCGTGCGGACTGGGTGTGTGTCTCTGGGTGGGCGGGTGGATGCACGCGCGCGGGTGCAAAGGCGCGCGTGGGGAGGAGCTCCGCATTTCCCCGCCCCCCCCCACTCCATCGGGGACTTCCAAGTTGCCTCTCTCCCGCCTTCCCCCCCCCACCCCCCTCCCCGCTTCCCTTTCCCCAAATGGCCCCGGAGAGGCCGGCGGCGAGGAGGCGGAGGCGGAGGCGGCGAGGACCGGGCGCGGAAGCGAAGGCGAAGGCGGCGCAGCATGAGCGCATCCCCGGCGGAGAGAAGCGAACTATCTCCCGCCCAAGCGAGCGGGACGGGGGGAGGGCGAGCGAACGCCGCCGGCCCGTCCCTCTCGGACCTCCGGGCGGAGGACCCTGCGAATGAGCGGCGTCCACCGGGAGCCCGTCCGGGAGGAAACGAAAGAAGAAGAGGCCGAGAGGAGCGATAGAGAGAGAGAAGAGGGGGGGGGAGGACTTTCCCTCACCCCCCCCACCCCCCACGCGCCGCCCCCTGGCCCTGCAGCTGGGGCGTCCGAGGAGGAGAGGCGGATCGGAGGATGACGGGGTCAGGGGACGGCCCGCCGCGGGAGCCCAGCAAGGAGCGGCAGGCGGCGGCGGCCGGGCTCCGGCCAGGCACGGTAAGCAAGGGACACCGCGGCGCCCCCCCCCCCCGTCCTCCGTCCTCCGTCCCTCCGTTCAGCCCCCCCCCCCCCCCCGGTCCTCCTGGACCTTGCCGGGACGCTATATCTTGCAACCGTGTCTCCCCTACCGCCCTGAGGCCACACTGTGACCATTGGGTGTGTGGTGATGTGTGTTGTGTGATGAGAAGCCTGGAAGAGGAGAGACACGACAACAAGCCCCGCACAAGGTAAACACACACACCACCCGAAAGATATTTCAAATCCCCAAGAAGACAAGGCAACAGCACTAATAAATATAGATATTAATGATTAATTTTTTTTTGGTTGGGGGGTGCTTCCTCCTCCTGCCCCGCTTCCAGCACCTTCCGTCCTCCTTATGGGAAGGGGGCCTCTGAAGGACTCCTTTCGCCACGCACCCACGGCGTTTTGCTTGGCTTTGGCGCTTCCCAAGCGGTTTTTGCCTGGCCGGAGGGTCCGGGGGGGGGGAGGTTTTTGGGGGGTTTTTTTTTTTTTTTTTTTTTGGCGGGAAAAGGGGGAGGAAGGGGGGAAAAACCCCCCCGGGGGGGGCCAGGGCGTGGGGGGTTTTATTTTAAAATCCCCCCCCCCAAATAAAACCCCCCTCCGGAATCTGGCTGGTGGTGGTGGTAGGTGGGGAGGGTGTTATCCCAAACCCCCCGATCTGGTGATGGTTGGGTGGTGGTGTGGTGGGAAGGCTGTCTCTTCGCGCACGAGTCGGTCCCGGGTTTCACAGGCTTCTCGGGTTGGGGGCGGGAGTGCGGGCGAGGCAGGTCCTTTCCATTTTGGGTCCTGGGTCAGAGACGCCTCTGCTTTATTGACTTCTTTACGATTCCCAAAGGCGAGATCCTTTCAGATACGGTCGTGGCTTGTTGAATGAACTGCCTCGTTGGGTCTAGCTCCCATCATCCCAGGACTTTTGAGCGATGCGGATGAGCCTCCTGCAAAATGAACCCTCTGGGTTGTCTTTTGTAAACTATCTTGCCAGACTGTGCCCGGTGAGTTGAGTTCAAGCCTCAAAATAATATTTCAAGTCTTTCGGGGGGAATGAAAGTACCAATTTTTGAGGATTGTTGCTCCGGGCTCTCTCGGCCTTGGAAGCGCCCAAAGTTTTCTGGGCTGGCAGTTGCCAGCGGATGGCAGATCGATTTGAGCACCAAAGCATACTCTCAGAAAGGACAGCCGTCTTTCTAGCAGTGGAGGTCAGGCAGAGAGGAAGAGAAGGGGGGGGGGGGGGGGCGCTGGAAAATGGCCTGTATATAAACAGGGTTTTCAGAGAAAATGCATGCCAAGGATGGTTGGGAATAAAGGGAGACTTGAATATCAGAATGATTTGGCTTTTTCAGGGAGAGGGGGGCAGAAAAGGAAGGAGGGAGAGAGAATAAGACAGAGAGGGAAGGAAGGAGAGAGAATACAATTAGGAGATGCTGTTAGCGGAGAGTTGTTTTTTGTGCATCAAATATGTTCAGCCTCATGGTTTGGGTAGAGTAACATTACAGCATGATATCAAACCCTGATATTATGCTTAAATAGAGAGTTTCAGCCTGGTTGTTTCTTGAAGCTTCCTTTGTTATATGATAGAGGCGCGTCTTCCAAATCGAATTGATAGGGGGAAGGAACATTCCTCTGGGAAGTGCCTCTAGCCGGTCTCTCTTCATGTCAGGAGTTCATGGACGGGAGAACCTCCTCCTGGATCCTACCTTTAAGACCTCATATCTTCTGTCCTGCAAAAAGCTCGGGGGGGGATGGGGGGGACTGAACCGGAGAGATCCAGTTGATCTCNCTGGATCCTACCTTTAAGACCTCATATCTTCTGTCCTGCAAAAAGCTCGGGGGGGACGGGGGGGACTGAACCGGAGAGATCCAGTTGATCTCTGCTTCCCATGATGATTTCAGATCAACAGATATTCTGGGATGGACCCCCACCACGTGTTCTCCTCCCAGCGGACTTTGAATTATTTATGCACTATCTGGTGTCCACAAAGCCGGTGAGCCTTTGAACCTGACTTGGAGGAGACGTCCTCTCCTTGGATTCCTACAACAGCTTGTATTACTGTCTGAGTGAGCATCCCCGTTCTGTTTGATGTTCACGACTGGGTAGAAAAGAAGGTTTGCCTCCAAGGCAGAAAATGCCATCCCCGTAGGCTTATTTAGGACTTTGGGAACAGGACATTGTGTGTGTGCATCTATTTTTTTTCCCCTCTAGAAGGTGACGTGCATTATGGCGATTTGATTTGATTTGATTTTTCTTTTTTTTTTTACAAAATCATCAATGAAGATCGATACCGTTGCTTGCCAAAAGCGCTCTTAGCTTTATCATGTATCTCGGGAAAGCAGGTGTACTTTCCAGTGCCTTCATTTCTAGCAGGTGTGATCAGCTGAACTGGGGTGGGCGTGGGTGCCCAAGGTTTATTTTTAAAGTCTCTTTCTTCTCTGAAAGGAAATTCAACCAGCCTGAATGGGACAGCAGCACCTTAACATGAATTTACACACCTATAAATATATATTTTCCCCTCCTGGTTATAAGTCCCTGATAGCTGTTGACCGAATGCAGGAGTCGCCTAATCATAAATAGCTTGACACAGAACAATGGCAAAACACTCTGAGTCCATTCCTCTCCCTTGCAAGGGATGGAAGGTGCTATCTGCAGATTTCAGTCACTCTAAGCAATTTAAAATAAAACAATGCTATTTTAGGAAAGCCAGGAGGTATAAAACAAAAGTGTCCGCCTTTTGTGTATGTGTGTGTGTGTGTGTGTGAGAGAGAGAGAGAGAGAGAGAACACATCTCCAATAAGTGAAACTGTCTTTCACATTCAGAACAGAGCAGAAAATATGCATTTTAAACATTTTTGTTTCACTGATCGTTGAACAGAACCATGAAACTGCCAAATGGATATAATGGGATGCTTTAACTGTTTGTAGTCCTTTCATTAAAACACCTTCTAGCATCCAGGGATTATCCATGGCTTTAAGGTCAACTGTTATAGAGGAAGGCAAGGTTTTGTTCCCTTCAAATCCAGTTAAATGGAGACCGATATGGATCGAAATAAGTATGACCAAGAAATTCTAAAGTTATAGCGTGATGTGGATGGCCTGGGTTGATCTGTAAAATCTTTTTGGTTCTTGAATGGAAGAGCCCCCTGGATACTTCAGGCTATATTGGGAGATAACAACAGAAGGGACCTTGGAGGTCTTCTAGTCCAACCCCCTATTCAAGCAAGAGACCCTCGATCTTTCCAGACAAGTGACTGTCCAGTCTCTTCTTAAAAACCTCCAGGGATGGAGCACCAATAACTTCTTGTGCCAAGCTGTTCCACGAGTTAATTGTGCTCACTCTGAGGAAATTTCTCCTTAATTCCACGCTGTTTCTCTCCTTGATGAGTTTCCATCCATTGCTTCTAGTCCTGCCTTCAGCAGCTTTGGAGAATAAGTTGACCCCCTCTTCTTTGGAGCAGCCCAAAAAGTGGGGTCAATTCGATATTGGAACACTTCTATCACATCTCCCTCGACCTTCTTTTCAATAAGCTGAATATATCCAATTTCAGCAACCGTCCAGTCCCCTAATTATCTTTGTTGCTCTTCTCTGCAGTCCTTCCAAAGTCTCCACATCTAAAAGGCAGAAGAAAGCAAAGACAGACTTCTTCTTCTAAGGAAACTAGATGCATGTATAGTTTTAAGATTTGCTTTTCAAAGGCCTTTAGAGTTTTTCTACTTAGTAGAAATCATGCACAGAATTGCATTTGAAGTGTGTGTGTGTGTGTATGTGTGGAGGGGAATCAGATGTTTTATGTGTGGTGCCTCTTGACAAGCGTATGCTGAAAACTGGCACTGGAAATGAAGTGAACGCTCTCCCTGGAGGGTGTTAAACCTGCCATATTCACAGACTAAACGTTACAGTCAATGCTAAGCGACCGTGTGAACTAGCCTTCACCCAAAGGTTTTGATGGATTTCATTTCTGGGTGACTTTTCGTAGATCTGGTCCACTTCCGAGTATGAGCATGTGTGCTGGGAAATATATCCATTGACTATTTTCCTTTTAGCCACAGCAACAAAGTGTTAAGTCTAAAAACTCAAGGAAGTAGTCAGTTAACAAGTTAATTGATTGCAACATAAGCTTTCTCCCTCTCCCCCTTGCATCATCAGTGTATTGAAGTCAAAGCTCTTTTTAGCAAGCGTGTGTAAGGCCAACAGATAGAACTGCCTATGTCTGTGAATCTCAAATCTCAGATCCTAATTCAGCATTTCTCAAGCTTGAGCATAGCTGGCTGCAGGGTTCTGAGAGTTGAAATCCACTCGTCTTAAAGTGGCCAAGGTTGAGAAACCCAGCCTAGGTTGAAGAGTATATTAAGTGGGCTTAAAGTCTTTCTAGAACTGCAGGCAGGGTGAAGTATAGAGAAGAGTGTGTGTGTGTGTGTGTGTGTGTGTATGGTGTGAAAGCAAAAAAGTAGAGCTGAGATGGATGATTTTGACATGGGCAATTTTAATTCATTTGTTTTTCAACCTAATGGCTCCTTTTCCCCCCCTCTAGTGAGCTGCCCTGCTAGGACGGTGGGGTTCCTTTCAGTCAAAGAAAAAAATTAGGCATTTATCATTCAGGGAAGGTCATCCTTGGCAAAAAAAAAAAAAAAAAGGCAGGGAGGTTCGGGACTGACAGAAGCAATTGTGCATCACAAATTGTTTCCCAACCTGGGTGACTATGGCTGCTAAGCTGGAAGAAGCAGGATAAGTTCACTGGAGGTAAGATAAGATGATAAGATGAGATGATAAGAAGAGGGGAGGAGAAGAGAGGAGAGGAAATGGAGGAGGGGAAGACAGAAGGGGAGAGAGAGGGAGTGGGGAGGAGAAGAGAGGAGAGGAAATAGGAGGGAAGGACAGGAGGGGAAAGGGAGAGAGGGAGGGAGAGGGAAGGGGAAGAGAGGAGAGGGAAAGGGAAGGGAGAGGGGAGAACAGGAGAGGAGAGGAAGCGGAGGAGAGGACCAGAGGAGAGAGGGAGAGGGAGAGGAGGTTATAAACTCTTCATGTATAAACCCATCCCTAGTCCTCATGGTTACACCCTTTCTCAGCTTCCGTACATTGTTTCTCTGGAGCCATGCGGTGAGTGGTTCTTACAACCAGGAGATCTTTGCTATGTCTGTATTTTACACCTTCCATGTTTCCTGTTCCCGTAGATAATGCAGTTTCTTTATTGCACCAATCTTCGTTTTGCAATCAGTGAGAAAATTACGGCAGGCTCATCTTTAGTTCTACCAAGAGTAATCCTCAGGACCCCTACATTACAGTGTAAATAGCTCTCCACGCTTAGGTATTTTGCTAGCCTAAAGCCTCTGTCAGTCCAATCTTTATTAGGGTCACAGACATCTCCGTCTTTTGGCTAAGATCAAGTGTAGTAAAGCATCCGTTGCAGCCGTGACATTTATCATCTCAATCAGAATTAGATGTCATGAAAGCAACATCCACATTAAGGCCAAATCTTTATGAAAGCCCTTTAAGATTTCACAGTGATGTGCAAGATTTCAAGCGGTCCAGAGATTCTTCATCCAGTGAATCAGAAGAAAAACTGAAATGAAGGTTAAAGAAAGAGAAAGAAAGAAAGTGGTTTCCTCTCCACCCAGTTGCAACTTGGACGGTTCCCAGTGCTCATGTCAACTGGGCCTTTCAGCTGAATTTAAATTTGCTTTGCAAAGATCAAAACACAATGTGAATCCCCATTTGGGGGAATAAGCAGCTGACAATATCTAATAAGTGGCTTAGCTGGAGATTATTCACACAATCCATTAAGATGGTAACTGAGATTAAACATGTCTTGAAAAACATCCGCCTTCCCCCTCTTCTATCACACCCATCTTGTGCCTTCGTGTGTATGTTGTATCTTCTAGCAATCTCTCCTGATGACAACATTTGGAAAACTTGCTTAATGTTTTGTAACTGAGTTGTCCTCCTACACAAGTTGATCTGATAAGAGTTTTTGGATCAATGTTTTGTCATACAGAGACACAGAGAACTATCTCTCTTTGGCCTCTCATAGAGTCAGGTGTGCGAAATGTTGTTAGTTGCGAAGTCATGTCTGACCCACTGCGACCCCACAGACAACGCTCCTCCAGGTCTTCCTGTCCTCTACCATCCGCCCCGAGGTTGAGAAACATTGGGTGAGATAGCTACAAAAAATGTGTTTCCTAAATAAGTAAATAAATAACCCAGCACATTGAAATCTGGGAGCCAAGCTTGAATTGAGAAGAAAGAAAGAGGAAAAAAAAGAGAGAGAGAAAGAGGGAGAGAAAGAAAGAAAAAAAGAAAGAAAGAAAGAAAGTCATCCCAATGATTTAAAACCCTCAATTTGTTTTTCTCCAAATACCAATGCTCACCTTTTGTACTTAAAAAAAGTGGGGGAAATGGCTCCCCCAAAGATTGGCGGATGTTCTCCATCCATACTGGGACTTTTAGGGGCCTCTGCACAGGATGCAGCTCACCCCTAAGCTCCCCTTTGGCCAGCCTTGTTTTCAAGGGGGATCAGGGGACGTGGGAATAACCTGATCTCCCCCAGACTGCCAAGCAGCAAAGAGCCCAGGGAAAGGCTGGACGTGAGAGGACGGGTGAACTGACTCCCCCTTTCTAGCCATTGTTCTTCTGATAGATTTACGAACTGGAGGGACATTTGTCCCGATGGCTGCCAGTCTTAGCTGCTTCACAAGGCTTGTTCTTCAGGCTTCCCAGCAGCAAAAACAAGGGTGGGAATCGTAAAAGCCTTGACCGTTTGGTCAACAGCCTTTGCCAAAAACCCCTTCCCAGCTCTATTCAGCGACAGGCAAGGAAAATCTACAATGAAGAACTAAATCCACCTTGCCAGTGGATTTATTTAGATCTGTTTCTGAAGGGAGCCTTCTCTGATCGGTGTGTGCTTCCAGAATACCAACCAGGAGAGCTACCTTTTATGGAATAATAAATTAAGTAGCCCTCTGCTAAGTTAAAATCCTCAGGAAGAGGGCGGCGTGGCTTTCTTTAACCTTTTCACTACCCCCCTCCCTTCTGAAAGGATCTCAAATTAATCACACGATTTAACTCAACTCTTCACTCCCTGAGAGTCAAGGGGAAGGAAGGTGGTTTTTAAAGCCCAAGAGGAAGACATTACTAGGGTGGGATGGGATAGAAACGATGGAGTGGAGTGGAATGGAGTAGAGGAGAACAGAACAGAATAGAATAAGGAATGAGAAGAGAGAAGAGAAAATAACAGAATAGATTAGAATAGAATAGAAAATAAGAAGATAAAGAAGATAAAATAGAATAAGGAATAGAATAGAATATGAATTAGAACTGAACAGAATTCTTTATTGGCCAAATGTGATTGGGCACTTGAGGAAATTGTGCATAAGCTCTCAGTGTACATACAAACAGCAAAGTGATAGGTCATAGATCACACATCATAAGATACTCCATTAATCATAAGATACAAACAACAAGTGATAAATCATAAGATACCAATCGGTAGTAGAAGGTAGTAGGAATAATGAGAGGTTGAGAAGGATAATAATAATAATACAGGTGTGCTGTCTTCTTCCACACATTGTGTGGGGAGAGAGAAACATCAGCCTACAGTAGCAACAAGTCAGAAAGTAGTAGCATCTTTTTGACTCATGACCATGATTAAAAGGAGATGCTGCAGCTCCCTTCAGTAGATTCAGAGAGTAGCGAAACTGGTGGGGGATTTACATTAAGAGGGAAAGGCAAGTGACCAATGCAAATGAGATCAAGAAAAACTTTACAAAACCTACCAAGAAACTGACACAGATATAACAAATCCTCACTCCATGTTATTTGTCATCAGGCTGTAGCTTAATGCATTGATCTAAACCAGTTACTTTTCACCCCAGTCCCTCCTCTGTTCCCCATAAACACTCTCCATCTACAGTCAGCAACGATTGTGATGTACAACCAATATAACCATCGTCTTCAGCATGTCTGGCTGAGGAATTCTAGGAGTTGAAGTGGACAAGTCTGAAAGTTGCTAAGTTTTAAAGTTTATTTATTTGTATTTATCTATTTTATTTGTGTGTCAAACATGTACAAGGTAACAAGTATGAACCTAAACAAGAACAAAGGGAGTAAGTACAGGTAAACGGGGACGGTAAGATGGGGACGGTAGGCAAGCTGGTGAGTTTATGCAAGCCCCTTTGAGGACCTCTTAGGAATGGGGTGAGGTCCACGGTAGACAGTTTGAGGTTGAAGCTGCGAGGGGTTGAGACTGTAACCACGGAGTCAGGTCAGGCATTCCAGATGTGGCTGAAGTCGTATTTTCTGCCATCAAGTTTGGAGCAGTTTACCTTGAGTTTGCATCGGTTGTTTGCCTGTGTGTTGTGGTTAAGGCTGAAGAAGTCGTTGGCGGGCAAGACATTGTACCAGACAATTTTGTGAACGATGCTTAGATTGGACCGCAGGCGGTGCAGTTCCAGATTGTCCAGGCCCAAAATTTTGAGCCTGGAGGCATAAGGGAATTCTGTGGTGAGTGGAGGAGTGGAGAACTCTTCTCAAGAAATACCTCTCTATTGGCAGACCCATGCTTTAGATCCAGGGCCTTCCAACTTGGCCAGTTTTAAGACTTGTGGACTTCAACTCCCAGAATTCCTGACCTAACATGACCGGAGGAGGAATTCTAGGAGTTGAAGTCCACAAGTCTTAAAGTTGCCAAATTTTAAAGTTGGCAGACTCTTGCTTTAGATGTTGGCTTCAAAGAGTAAGTCTGGAAGCAGCTTTAAGACACTCCTCTCTATTCCTGCCTTCCTGGTCCATCTTCCCATCTATAATGCACATCATTGCTGTCTTTGAACTTTTCCTTCTTTTTAAAAGCAAAATAGCTTCAGGGCATTTGAAAATTAACAACCCACTAGAATCCACCAAGTTCATCTCCTGAGAATCAGCACTGGGAAGAAGCATGGATAAAGGAAGATTATACAGCATGCTAATCATTCACTAGGTCAGCCTAAGTCAGCTCAATGTGCTAATTACTGGTCGTCATCGTAGCTCCCTTTGGACTTTTTCTATACTGCACCTCAACAGGCTATGTTGGTTAATTAAGGCCCATACCTATATTCCCAGAGTTAATTCCATAATATTTACTGACGGAACAAAATGGTGAGAGAGCAAACAATTGATCCATTCTCCAATTCTTAGAACTAAGGAGAAATTTCCTGACAGTTAGAAACAATTAATCAGTGGAACTACTTGTCTCCAGAAGTTGTGAATGCTCCAACACTGGAAGTTTTTAAGAAGAAATTGGATAACCATTTGTCTGAAGTTGGTGCAGGGTTTTCTGCCTAAGCAGGGGGTTGGACTAGAAGACCTCCAAGGTGCCTTTCAACTCTGTTATTCTAAATTCCTAAGAGCCTTCCATTAGATGTGACCAAAATGGGACCAAGGAGAAAGGTCTTTGTGTAGTTACTGGATAACATGATCCTTGACCTGTCTGGAAGTAGTTCTCTCGGAGATTTCTTCTCCTGAATTCTGGGTCCTGCATGGATGTCAAGGAAGGACAAAGTGATCGGTGATGAATTTTCAACCCATTTTCAGGGTGACCGGGACCCCCAAATACAGGACTCTGTATTTGGGCTTCAGTCCACGATGGAAGTCCATTCATGTTGCCTTGTAGAATCCTTTTCTGACCTCTTGGGCTGGAGTTCCCCAATTATTAGTGCTCCAATTTCCATGCCTTAGGGGTGAAATCTGACATTTTAAGATTGACATGACTTCCATGGTCATCCAGGGCCTGTCCCAGGTGTTCTCTGATGTGACTCAGGTGAAGGTCACAGATTGGGCTTGTTTATATTGAGCCATGGTGGCCCAGTGGGTTGGAATGTAGTATTGCAGGCTGACTCTCCTCACTTTCAGGAGTTCGATCGTAACCAGCTCAAGGTTGACTCAGCCTTTCATGCTTTCCATCCTTTGGTAAAATGAGGAACCAGATTGTTGAGGGCAATAGGCTGACTCTGTAAACCACTTCGAGGGGTCTGTAAAGCAGTTGTATGAAGAATGTTGTATGAAATATGTATAAAGTATGTTGTATGCAGTTGTATGAAGTATGAAGAAGTGGAACATAAGTCGAAGTGCTATTGATAATGCTATTACATCGCAGAATATGTTGTTGGTTTGAGCTCCGAGCTTGGCGATTTGGTTGCAAATGGTTCATCCCCATTCAAGGAGACATCTTCAGTGTGCTTTGGATGGAAGCAAGACACTGAAGATGTCTCCTCCAATGGGGACGCAACCAAACCGCCAAGCTCGAAGCCCAAACCAGCAACATAACTACCAGCCTGAGCTACTAATATTCAAAGACATTTCAACATTACAGAATGCTTGACGAATGGCCTGCAGACGGAAAACCCAGCAGTGGGTTTGTTCTTTGGTCAGATCACTTCCTGATCCAAGTTAGACAAGCTGCCTCCCCAGGTTGCTCATGGGGTAGGAGGACCAATTAGTGGGTATCCAGGGTGGATCCAGAAGGATTTCAGCAGATGTTTGGGATTTATCCAATACTCTGATGGGCAATTTTGTAGATAAGAGGCAACCAAAGTCCGTAAGATATTTTCCCAAGTGGACTTCTTCTATCAGATCATGGGTGATGAAGTAAGAAAAAAGATGCCTGGAGCACAGCTGCCACAAAAATCCCAAGAGTGAATTGCAGTTCACATCTAAACAGAGGTGGTCTTCTGCTGGTTCTGACCAGTTGTGGAGAACCAGTAGTGGAAATTTGGAGAACCAGCAAATCCCATTTCTGACTGGTCCTGCCTCCCATTGAGTCCCAGCTGATCAGCTGGGTCTTTTTGGTTGCCCTGCACAGGAGAACGGAGCTGGAAAACAGGTTAGCGGGGTGGGGAGGGAATGGGGATTTTGTAGTATCCTTCCCTTGCCATGCCCATCAAGCCATGCCCACCAAGCCACGCCCACAAAACTGATAGTAAAAAATTTTGAATTCCACCACTGATCTAGAAGTCCATGACTGAGCCTAAGCTTAAACTCCAGTTGTAAGGGGTGAAAACATCCCTATTTTTCCTTATTAATAATTATCTGTGAGTACCATTCAGCGGCCTGGCTTAAGATTAGTCATTCCCTGTAAGGGAGGGACAAACACAGAGTGTTTATGGTGCCTTTATTGTCTTTATTAAATTTGGACATCAACATAATTTTCAAGAACTCCAGGTGGCTACCACAATAAAAAAAAATAGTCAGGCATAATAATAGTTAAAACAGCCAAGAGCAAATGATCAACACTGAATTAAACTAAGCAAGGCAAAAACAGTCTCAACCATCCAACACAAGTGGTGCCATCCAATGAATTTCTCAACGTTTTCTACAGAAAGATTTTCACTGTAACCCTCTTCCCAGAAAGGCAGCAAAGACGGGAGTCAGGGGAAAACTAGGGTGTAGAACTGGTGTCCTTAATGAATAACAGACCCAAAAGTGTTTTGTTTTTTTTCAGGAAGAATTTAATGGGTGGGTCAGTTCTGGTTGGAGAAGGCAATCCTTGGACCGAGGCCCAAAGCTTTAGAGTGCTTTAAAGGGCAAAAAAATGGTACTTTGAATTATGCCTAGAAATGTTTGTGGAGAGTTTCAATCAGGCAGGTACTGGTTGTCCCCAAAATGTTTTTCCCAAAGACAACAGGATTTTCTTGTTTGTTTGTTTTTTCCCTTGGAGACATTTAAAATGTTTCTTCAGAACTAAAGAAGCATCATGGATGAGAAGCAAAACATTTTCAAGGGAAAAAAACCCCAGGAAAGTCCATTTGCCTATCTCAAAAACAGCCACTGTGAGAGGGACCTTGGAGTCCTAGTGGAAGATCCATTAAACACGAGCCAGCTGTGTGCAGCAGCAGCCAAAAGAGCTAATACAGTCCTTGGTTGTGTAAACAGAGGCACAGAATCAGAATCACATGAAGTGTTAGGAGCACTTTATAAAAACTTAGTAAGGCCACACCTGGAATATTCTGCATTCAGTTTTGGTCACCGCATTACAAAACCCTTTTTGTAGAAAAGCAACTGAGATGTTTAAAGGCCTGGAGACTAAAACACTACAAAGGACGGTTGCAGGATTGGGGCTTGGCCAGTCTAGAGAAAAGAAGGACCAGGGGGG
The DNA here is from genome assembly GCA_004320025.1 of Laticauda laticaudata. NCBI lineage: Eukaryota > Metazoa > Chordata > Lepidosauria > Squamata > Elapidae > Laticauda > Laticauda laticaudata. The sequence continues at coordinate 23,904 of BHFT01024403.1, forward strand.
ACAGGATAGCAGTCTCCCAGTATTTGAGGGGCTGCCCCAAAGAGGAGGGAGTCAAATTATTCTCCAAAGCACCAGAGGGCAGGACAAAGAAGAGTTGGGTCAACTTTTTTTCCAAAGCCTCGGAAGGCAAGAAGCAACGGATGGAAACTAATCCAGGAGAGAAGCAACCTGGAATTGAGGAGAAACTTCCTAACTGGGAGGACAGTCAACCAGTGGAACAGAAGTTGCCTTCGGGAATTGTAGGTGATCCATCACTGGAGGTTTTTAAGAAAAGACTGGACGACCACTTGTCTGAAATGGTCTAAGGGTCTCCTGCTTCAGTAGGGAGGGTTGGACTAGAAGACCTCCAAGGTCCCTTGCAGCTGTATTTTGATTGATTTGCCCCTTGGAAAGAAACCACCTTTGAGATATGCCTAGAAACCTGCTAGGCAGCAGTGCAGAACCTGTGACAGAGTACTGGTGACAAGTCTCAGCCCAATAAAGAGATGGTACATTCTGACCTAACCGCAGTTTGTTAAGTGGCCTTCAAAGGGTTTCCTGCTTCCCCCCCCTCCCACTCCCCCCCTCCAGCGATGCCTTTAACCTCCTTTTGTTGACGGAGACTTTTATCATAAAAACAATTGCAAAATCGACTCAGGTCATGTGGTGACCCCAACTGAACAACTGCAATAACTTACAACCAAAATTTCAGGCTCAGCTGTGGACATTAAATAAGGACTATTTACTGTATAATATCCAGTGTTCTCATTTGCCTTAGACTGGTGTTTTTCAATCCTGACAGACTTTTAGATAGGTGGAGTTCGACTCCCAGAATTCATGCTGGCATATGGCCATTCTGAGCCTTTCTAAGTCCACCCATTCTAAAACTGCCAGGTTTGAAAAATGCCGCCGGAGGCCACCAGCATCCATTCCTCCTAGAAAGTTCCATGCCTGGGGTGCTTGTTTGCTTCCTAAAAGCAGCTCATTCTCTCCATCTCTTTAAATTAGGAGCCTCCAGGTTTTCCTGGTGAGTTTTCAATGCCTGAAAATCGAGCCCTGCTCTCCCTCTTGGAACCTGGCCCAGTTTTTCTCCACGGCTCTTTGTGAAATCCCTCCTTTGTCAAAAGCCTTTTTTAAAAGATGAATGGAGCTCGTTCTGGAAGCCCATCCTGTTGGAGTCCAATCCCACATTCATTCAGAAGATGCCCTGGGGGGTGGTCCTGCAACAACCAAGAGGAGAGGAAGAGGAAGGTCTTCCCAGGCTCCTGGATAAACCGAGATGCTAATTTCGGATGCATTGTGTGTGGTTAATAAGAAGCAGGTGGTTTCCAATGGGTGGCTCTTCAAAGGGTGCCCGGAGATCAGGACGAGCTACAGAGATGGCAATGCCAACCTTCTTAAAATAGGCGATGCTGGGATCACGAGGGCTTTGTCTGCGAGCTTTCCTGACTCACTCCACAAACAGCACTCCCAGGAACCCACAGTCTGTGAGGAAACTCTATGTGTACCACAGGATCCCATTTAATGCACAACACAAACACTTCAACATCTTGGCTTCTGGAGGGAGCAGTTCCTAAGGATTGCTTATCAACAGGCACTCAGCACGTTTAAACAACATTATCAAAGACAGGAAGCCCATCGGGGCCACTCTGCTCTACTTAAGGACATTTTCCTGAGCAGTCAAGCTGTCCAGCAATTCTGGTTAGTAGCCATAATAAAATTCATTCATTCATTCACTCCTCTATTTCAAACCATTTACTATTCAGTCAAACTACTTACTAAGTCTGCATCACTATTACTATTAACCTTCCAATCCTTCCTTTCATCCATCCCTTCCCACTTGTGACTGTATGACTGTAACTTTGTCACTTGTATCTTTACAATTTTTATTGATTGTTTCCTAGCATGATCTGATGGCTTATTGTACCCTGTGACGATCATTAAGTGTTGTACCTGATGCTTCTTGACTCTTGACTCTTTTCTTTTATGTACAATAAGATCATTTGCACCAAGNTGTACCTGATGCTTCTTGACTCTTGACTCTTTTCTTTTATGTACAATAAGATCATTTGCACCAAGACAAATTCCTTGTGTGTCCAATCAAACTTGGCCAAGAAAGAATTCAATTCTATTCATTCATTCACACATATCTCTTGCTGGGCATCTGAACAGGCATTTATTTCTTTTAGGATGTATAAAGATTGTCAGGATATGCATTTTGCTATGGTTGGGTATGGCTCACTATTTCATCAATCAGTGTTTTGTATCACACCTGTCTCAATGTCCCTTGACAATATCTTGATCTGCAGAAATTCACAAGTGTGCCCTATGATTTCATTCATTCATTCATTCATTCATTCATTCATTCATTCATTCATTCATTCATACAGCTGCCCATCTAACCCAAGTGGACAGCTCACAACAGCTAAAAGTTTCCAATACTGAAACTCAAGTTAAATCATTCTGTAACACCGTTTGCTCTTTCAAGGCAGAGCACTGACCTTGCTCTTCATTCCAGGATGAAAGTGTTTGTGAGTGTGTGTGAGTGTGTGTTTGTGTGCACAAATATGCATGTGCACATTACTTGTAATTTAACTAGTAATTATAGCCATCAAAAATCAGTACAAATGGTTTTATGTATAACATTAATCACTGAAGATTCCTCCCTCCCTCCCTTCCTTTCTTCCTTCCCTCCTTCCTCCCTTACTCCTTCTTCTCTCCCTCCCAACCCTTCCCTTCCTTTCCTCCTCTCTCCTTCCTTCCTTTCTTCCTCCTCCCTCCCTTCTTTCTCTCCCTCCCTCCTTCCTCCCTCCCTCCCTTCCTTTTTTCCATCCTTCCATCCACCTTCCTCCCTCCCATTCCCTTCCCTTCTCTCTCTCCCTCCTTTCTACCTCCCTCCCTTTCTTCTTTCCTTTTCTCCTTCCTCCCTCTTTCCCTCCCTCTGAGGTTTCTTTCCTTGAGATTTTTCTGCAGTTCAGACATTTTTTTTCCTGGATTTTAAAAAGTCATGTAGCATGCAAAGCTATTCAGTAATAGGTTTGAATGAGTGAAGGATATTCTTTTAAAAAGGGGTATTATGTGGCACCAGAGGAAGTGTTTTATTCATATGAATGAGAAATAAACCAAATAACATGCATTGTCACTCTTCAATCCTGGCCTTCTCCAGTTTTCATAATTCATTGTGATTTGATTTCATGAGACGCAATGGGAACTTTAGCAGAAAATATGAATATTGAATGGAGGAGAACCATCCTACAAAGCATTTGCCAGTCCAGCTAAAAGACCTAAAACTTTGCCATCCTGATTCTGCTTGGAGCATCCCCCCTCCCAAAAAACATGAACTTTGATTGGTCATATGTTGATATCCACAAAATGACCATGAATGATAAGCTTCTTCTCTCCATTCCAAGGAATAACACAAAACATTCATGGAGGAGAAGAGCTACTCCACAAACTGCAAAAATAATTCTAATTGAACCTTCCACTACCTTATCAAATGCTTGAGTTTTATTGCTGTTGTGCTCTGCTGTTTTCTTTTAAGTTAAGTCACACCAAGAGGGTTTGTCCATTGTTGAGGAACATGAAACAAGACAAGGAGTAGTCCTGAAGATGGTACAAAAGACCATCGAGGCCATTTTGAGAACAAATGATCATTCTCTCGCAACCATCTTTTTATTGACAAGAGACACTTATTTGTAGCTCAGGGTTGACATGAGGGGTCCTTGGTGCTCTCTGAGCTTTGTGATTTTCTTGCAGATGTTTCATGACCCAACTGGGTAACATCATCAGTGCTAGAAGGGAGTGAGTTCGCGGGGGGGGGGAGGAAGAGGAGGGGAGGAGGAGGGGGAGTAATAGAGGAGAATGGGGAAGAGGAGGAGGATGGGATAAGGAGGAGGAGAAGGAGGAGAGGAGGTGGAGGAGAACAATTGTAGGGTCCTTGGTGCTTTTTGAGCTTGAAGGTTTTGTTGCAGACATTTCATGACCCAACTAGGGAACAACTTCAGTGCTGATGATGTACCCCAGTTGAAAGAGTGCCAAGGATCCCTCCATTTTTTATTATTTGTCCCCTCCTTTGCAAACTTTAGGGAAACTGTGCTGCAAACATAAACGCAGGTGCACCTTGCACCATTTTGTTCTCTCAGGTGAGCTGCTGACTCAGCTTCCCTCCCCTAATGAACCTGTTTCAGATGCAGAGCAGGAAGATGAAAGCACAAAGCGTGGTTTTTTTTTTTTCGGTCTTTCACACCTTCATGCTTCTCCCGGTCCCTGCGGAGCGTCAGCTGAGCGCTTTGTTAGTCATCACTGAAATGGTAAAGCTGGGAAGGCTGGGTGCCTTGACGGAGGCCATTTACCGAAAGAAACATCTCCAAATGCTCTCCAGAGTTACAAGCCCTGGAACTCCCCAGAACTCCCCTGGTTTCAGCCTGGAGTGCAGCTGAAAAGCATCCTTCTGTATTTGGAGGGATGGGACGAGGCAAAGCAACCTGAGCAGGGGTGGGCTTCAAATATTTTAACAATGGATTGTCTGCATGGTTGCTGGGCGTGGCCTAGTTGGCCTCTTGCACCATGGTGTGGGGGGGCAAGTTTTTGCCCTCCCTGGCCTCCTGAGGCTTTCCTCGAGCCTCCAGGAGGGCAAAAACAGCCTCCCCGGGATCCGGAGGCTCTCTGGAAGGCGGAAACAGGCCCATTTCCCACCTTCTCGAACTTCTGGGAGGCCCGTTTTTCTCGGCACAGCCGAGTCTCGGCACGGCCCCTGCACTTACCTGCATCCAAAATGGGCCGCATGGGGACCCCTGGGAGGGGATGGGAGGGGCCAGCCAGGAGTGGGATTTGGGGGTTCTCCAAACTGCACAGACTCTTAGGTAGGGGCTCTCCCAAACCCCCGCAAACCCCCAGCAGCCCAGCCCTTAAACTTGAGAGGAGGAGAGTGGCTTTATTTTATTTTGTTTTTCCAAATACTCTGGCCTTTCCTCACCTTCTGGGCATTGAGCAGGAAAGGTGTGGATGTAGGTGTCAGCCACGAGATTTGCGGTTCTGCTGAGGTGTTAAAGGGAAGAGTTGATTCCTGTTTGCATCTGTCTGAGGCGATGAACCTCCCGGTGATCTCTCGGCACAGCTAGGCTTTCCCCAGCCAGGAGCATCAAGCAGGCCTTGCGGATTCACCTACAGTGTGAGTAGGGTGAGGGGTTGAGCAGACCAAGAGCTGCCTTGGGCAACCTCGGTTCCTGACGGGAGTCAGTAGAGAGCAGGGCTAGCCACTTTTAACAGAATAACAGAGTTGGAAGGGACCTTGGAGGTCTTCTAGTCCAGCCCTCCCTGCTCAAGCAGGAGACCCTACATCACTTCAGACAAGAGACTGTCCAGTCTCTTCTTAAAAGCCTCCAGTGATGGAGCTCCCATAACTTCTGGAGGGAAGCAGTTCCACTGGTTAATTGTCCTCACTGTCGGGAAGTTTCTCCTCAATCCCAGGTTGCTCTTCTCCTTGATTTGTTTCCATCTGTTGCTTCTTGTCCTGCCTTCTGGGGCTTTGGAGAAGAGGTTGACCCCTAACTCTTCTTTGGGGCAGCCCCTCAAATACTGGAACGCTTCTATCATGTCACCTCTACCCTTTCTTTTCTCTAGACTAGCCAAACCCAAATCCTGCAACCTTCATATGTTTTAGTCTCCAGGCCTTTCATTATCTTAGTTGCTCTTCTCTGCCCTTTTTCCAAAGTCTCAACATCTTTTTTGTAATATGGTGACCAAAACTGGATGCAGCATTCCTGGTGTGGCCTTACTAAGGCTTTATAAAGAGGTACTAATACTTCACGTGATTTTGATTCTGTGCCTCTGTTGATACCACCAAGGATTGTCAACTTGTCCAAATTGAGTTGGGGAAAATGAAAGTTTATTTCTTAGCTCCATTTGCGTCTTATCGTTTCTCTCATAATCTATCTGTGCATATATACTTATTAAGGTCAACAGAATTCAGGGAACAAAATTGTTTTGCGTCAACCAACATCTAAGCAAAAGTGACTTTGGGACTGCAGCTGATTCCCTTTAACAAGTCCAGCTTTAAATATGGTTTTAATTATCTAAGTGTGTACATATCAGCAATATTTAAAAGGATGGGTAGAATTAGAGTAAACAAGAGAAAAACCATTTCTCTGAACACTGACCCTTTCACATTGTCTCTGTTTATGTCTTTAATTCTCCGAGTAAAGCAACTAAGCCCAGTTTTTTTACCATCAAGGAGTGCAGAAGACTTCTCTCTCTCCACCCTAAATTCCAACAACACAATTTTTAACTTTAGTGAACTATTATTATTTGATGAGCCTCGGTGGTGCAGTGGTCAGAGTGCAGGACTGCAGGGCTACTTCTGCTGTCTGCTGGCTGCCTGAAATTTGCCAGTTTAAATCCCACCAGGCTCAAGGTTGACTCAGCCTTCCATCCTTCCGAGGTGGGTAAAATGAGGACCCAGATGGTTGGGTGCAAGCGGCTGAAACTGTACACCGCTTAGAGAGGGCTGGAAAGCCCTCTGAAGCAGTATATAAGCCTAAGGGCTGTTGCTATTTCTATTATTTAAAGCAGATTCCTGAATTTGGGATATCAAGATGAGAAAGGTCTACCCACTTTGAAATGTCATCATTTCATGCTGTTACAAAATTTGAAAACCCCTTGTGTGACTGGAACTCTTGTGACTCACTTTATGGAAACAATACGGCTTTTTAAACAGACTCTTTGGTCTATCCTGATCCTTAATTACATTGCCAGTTGTCATTTTGAAGAGTTAGTACAATGCATTATTATTGGAGGCAGGTGTTCTCTAACTTAGACATCCTGTCTGCAACAGACGTTTACCTCCATCTCGTGACGGTCTCTGGTTGGGACAAGTTGTTGGGCAAAGATGAGTCGCAGCCTGATCAAGCAAAGCTGGTCTTATAGAAGATAATATTTGTAGCTCAGGGTTGAATTGTGGGGTCCTTGCTGATAACTGAGATTGATGGTTTCCATCTTCCTTGAAGATGTTTCATTACCAAACTAGGTAACGTGATCAGTGCATTGATGGTTACTGAACGCATCCCTTTTCTATAATTGAGTTGGAAAGGGACCTTGGAGGTCTTCTAGTCCAAACCCTCCTCAAGCAGAAGACCCTATTGTCCAGTCTCTTTTTCTAAACCCCCAGTGTTGGAGCAGCCACAACTTCTGGAGGCAAACTGTTCCACTGGTTAATGGCTCTCAATGTCTGGAAGTTTCTCCTTAATTCCAGGTTGGATATTTCTTTAATAAAGCTTCCATCCTTTGCTTCTTGTCCTCCCTTCAGGCGTTCTGGACACCAGTTCAAGGGGGTGTAATTGTTCCATGCTTCCAATGGGATAGTACCTATTTTTCTTTATCCACTGGGAAAATATTCTTTCCCAGTAGGAAAATCATGGCTTTATTAGGCCGTTCTATTTTACAAATCTCTGCTCCGTACTGCGTGGGCTGCCTTTAATTGCCAGATTAGTTGTGTCCTATGAAGGCAGTCTTTTTAAAAATCCTCTGTTTTGGGTAATATTCTTTAGCATTCTTACGGTAGCATTATACGGAAACTGAGCAAAATCCTTTCATTAAAAGCAGGTATAAAATAGCTCTCCATGCGGATCGTCTGCTTTAAACCCCGCAGAAACAATATTGGGATTAAGAGACAAAACAGTCCCTTGTCAGAGATCTTTCCTTTATGCCAAGGCATTGTTCTTTCCCTGCTATTCCTGGTGAAAGTGACTGTTTATGGCATTATATTTGGGCTTCTTGACTCCCCCATGTGTAGAGTTGTCACCTGACCTTTTTTCTTTTTCAAGGTTTGGCAAGGTGTGCAACACAGACAAAACAAATCAGGCAATAAAACTTTTATTGCGTCTAAGAAGAGGGAGATGGTTTAATAATAGAATCCTGGACCAATCAATGGGTTGGACTTCATGTCTCTCAATTCATGGATTTTGCGATTCCATAATTAACCATTAGACCCACATCTGCCAATGAGTTCAATTCCACTTAATTAATTAAACAGACCCTTTTAGCTTCCAGGCCTCTGGGATCATCCACAATCAAACTGTACAGTTATTTGAAAATGTTCTGGAGTGGGGTGAAAAGCACATTAAATTTGCATTCTTATACAGTAGGATAGTTATACAAGGGTATATAAGGAGAGGAAGGGGCTAAAAAATGTCAGGACCCCATTGGAGACCTGATATTGTATCAACACAGTCACAATTTAAGCATATGGTGCTTTAAAAAACAAGATTTTTCTTGTCACACAAAAACAGACACAATCATGTGGGTCATAATCACACAACTGCCTACAACAGGGCAGTTTGCAGGTGTTCCATCTTCCAGGCAGTGAAATATCTGGAACTTCCATGAAAAACATATGGAAACATTATGATCGGATTATTTAATATCTCGCTAGTGCTTAAATTTCAGTTGGATTTCTTTCCCCCAGAAGCTCTTCTTGTTAAAAAAAAAAAAATAATAACAATAGAAGTTGATAATCATTCTGAAAATGTAATTCTGTGCCAAGTGGAACGGTGTGAGAGATGAAATGTACTGTATCTTCAAAGGCAATTCAAAATTGCAAATTGATAATTTCACAGTATTATCTTTGACATGCAGTCAGTCTAGAACACAGCGCATTTGATTAGCAGAGTCAAATTAAGGCAAACTGGTGGGTTGACATAAGATTTCATGGCCAGCGCTGAGAACATAGAAGCCCATTTTAACATGGAAGGAGGGACAAATTCTCTGTTGTTTAGACCAAGAATTTGAAAAAGGGGGCCAAACAGCGGCTCCATGCCCACATGTCTATTTGGATCAGTGGGAAGAGCAATTGATAAGGCCAACTGATCTTCGAAGAGATTGATTTAGCCCTAAGAAAGCCTGTCAGGCCCAAGATTAAACTCCCTTAGTCCTTATCACAGCATGAACTAACCATCACAGGAGAATATTTGCAGCTCAGGGTTGAAATAGCAATAGCCCTTAGACTTATATACCGCTTCACAGTGCTTTCCAGCCCTCTCTAAGCAGTTTACAGAGTCAGCCCCTCACCCCCCAACAATTTGAGTCCTCATTTTACCAACCTGGGAAGGATGGAAGGATGAATCAGTCTTGAGCTGGCCAGGATTGAACAAGGCAGAGTTACCTTGCAATACTGCATTCTAACCACTGTGCCATCAAGAAGGAGATTAAGAAAGGGAATAAGAGAGGGAGGGAGGGAAGGAAGGAAGGAGGGAGGGAAGGAAGGAAGGAATAGCACCTATATACTGCTTCACAGTGTTCTCGAAGTGTTTCATAGAGTGCCCCTCTTGCCCCCGACAATCTGGGTCCTCATTTTATTGACGTTGGAAGGATGGAAGCCTGAGTCAACTTTGAGACTGGTGACATTCGAATTGCCAAACTGCTGGCAGCCGGCAGTAAACAGAAGTAGCCTGCAGTACTGCACTCTAACCACTGCACCACTGCAGCCCCCCACGAAATGCTTTCTGAGCTTGATTGTTTTCTTGCAGGTGTTTCTTCACCCAAGCTAGGTAACATCATCAGTGCTAGTGATGACCAGTACAGACATCATAGCAGTGGTGGGATTCAAAAATTTTTTCCCACTGGTTCTTTGGGTGTGGCTTGGTGGGTATGGCTTGGTGGGCGTGACAAGGGGAGGAGATACTGCAAAATCCCCCTTCCCTCCCCACCCCATTAGCCTGCTTTCCAGCTCTGTTCTCCTGGGCAGGGCAACCAAAGGAGACACAACCAATCAGCTGGGACACAATGGGAGGCGGAGAAGAGATGGGGTTGGCGGGTCCAGTCAGAGGCAGGATTGGCCGGTTCTCCGAACGACTCAAAATTTCCACTATCGGTTCTGCAAAATATACCAGGGGATGCTAGAGGGTGGTGGAACAGGTAGAATTCTTTGATATGCATCAAACTTATGTCTATCACTTCATAATGATAGGAATTCTACATTATTTTGGAAGCTAACTGATTGGTGTTTTTAGAAAACTTAAGTTTGAAGAGCCCAAATGGTAGAACAATAGAGAAATAAAGTTATCTCAAGCCCCACATTCCTTCACTCTTAAATTCTTCTGGACTAAACATCATGATGGAAAGCAACCGTCTGTCTAGCCTAACCCTTTGTTCCTGTAAGATATTTTTGATGGGGCATTCATGAAACCCAGCAGGAGAGAAGATGAAAGCAAGGAGTACAAAGGAGCCAGTGAGATTCCATTTCCATACCAAATAACTTCCCACAAGCTGTGTCAACTATCTCTAATCAAACAAACGCTCCCCAAAAATCAACACGGTTAACTTTGAACGAATTAAAGCACGTCCCATCACGTATGGCTCTGCTGTCTTGGGAACTTCAGCAACGAGCCAGAAATAATTAGCTTTTGATTGTACTGATTGCATCCACCAAAAATGTTCTCGAAGGGGAAAACAACCCCACTCATATCTGGACAGATATCCTGATATGAATTTCAAATATCTCAGCCTTCTGCATCCTAGCAATGGGTTGCAATCATAATTCCCAGAATGTAGGCTTACTAACCTCAGGAATTGTAGGACACCCCTGCCCCCAATCTAGACTCATCCAGAAAGGACCAAGCTGAAGAAGGACAAGCGACAGTTGGTTGAAAGATGACAATTGTTGTGTGTCTCTTTGCAACTAACCTATAAAATGTAGGAGGCACTCAAACTCATGATCTACCATCAGAATAACAGATTTGGGAAGGACCTTAGAGATCTTCTAGTCCAATCCCCTTTTCAAGTGGGGACCCTAAGCCATTCTGGACAAATGGCTGTCCAATCTCTTCTCGAAAACTTCCAGTGTTGGAGCACCCATAACTTCTGGAGGAAGCAAGCCATTCCTCTGATTGTTTGCTCTCACTGTCAGGAAATTTCTCCTTAGCTCCAGGTTGGATTTCTCCTTGATTGATTTCCATCCGTTGCTTCTTGTCCTCTTCAGCTGAACCCAGAGCCTTCTGAATGACAGTGTCAACTCATAAAATATTTCTGTGGTCTTTTAGAGTTGCCAACAGAAAGGGAGGGGGAAGCAGTGGGCGGGGTCAAGGGGAGTGGCATGGTGGCCTAGCGGTGAAGCTAATCGCCTTGGTTGAGAGTTCAGTCCTAGGTAGCGACAGATGTTTCTCTCTCCCTTGGCTGCAAATAAAAACATGTCTGCTGCCCACTGCTTCCCCTTCCCTTTCCGTTGGCAACTCAAAAAGGCCACAGAAATATTTTTATGGGTTGACAGACAGGATATGGCCAACAAGGACTCTTGGGGTTGGTAACATTAAGGAGCGGTGGTGGGATCCTTAAGAAGTCTTCATCTTGAAGAGGGAAAAGGCTGCCTAGGGAAATAGGACCTGGCCTTGTCCTTCTCTCTACCAAAATCTTCTCAGCCTAAAATTTTTCTGATTTATGATCCCAAGATGCAACTCTGCTGAGCATGTCAATTAGGGTACGTAGGGTAGATTTATGGAGGCCTTTCTGACAAGTGTCTAATGACGCGAGCTCCTCCTTAATTTTACTGTGTCTCATTGACATGAGAGATGGAGACAGAGACCATCTGCAGAGCTGTGGAAGCTTGTCTCCCTCGGGGCTCCAGCTAAGCGCTCCGGAGTGAAGCAGCGGAACGTCTAATCCAATGAGCAGGAGATCAAAGCCAGCCTGAACATTTCCCTCCATGGCTCTGCTTTGGTCGGGCTCCTTCGTTTCAAAGTCTGCCGGCTACTTAGGACAGGCTGATCCCAAAGCGCTTCCCCCCCCCACCCCCAGTGNGCTCCTTCGTTTCAAAGTCTGCCGGCTACTTAGGACAGGCTGATCCCAAAGCGCTTCCCCCCCCCACCCCCAGTGATTGGCTTTGACAGGGCCAGTCGCCCACAATCAGACACAATGAAATCAGAGCCGGTTTACACAATGAACTGAGCTGGTGTGGCTGTTCTGGGCGCACGAAGCTTCCAATGAAACCCTGCTCCTTGCACATGTGAGTGCCTTGACACATTGGTGTCACCTTCCTTTTTTCACACAAAGGAGCTGTTCTTCATGGGTTCGAGATTTCCTTCTTCCTCCCCTCAAGAGTGTGTTGGAAGTCCTACGCAAATTCTCTGTTCCAACGTCAGTCCAGGAGATGCTCAGGCTGACATTACAACGCAGACAACTTACGGCCCCAATTCAGCCCAACATTCCTGCTGCTAAGTGAGGCATTTGTAAACTGAGTTTTGCCCTGTTTTATGACCTTCCTTTCCACTGTTGTGAAGTGAATCTCTGCAAGGGTTAAGTTAGTAACTCCGTTGTTTAGAGGATCTGGCTTCCCCAATGACTTTGCTTGCCAGAAGGCTGCAAAAGGGGATCACATAACCTCAGGACACTGCAACTGTCATAACTACGAGTCAGTTGCCAAGCATCTGAATTTTGATCACATGATCATGGGGATGCTGCAATGGTTGTAAGTGTGAAAAACATAACTCACTTTTTGCAGTGCTGTCATAATTTTGAATGATCACCAAATGACCTGTTGTAAATTAAGGACTACCTGTATTAGCCACATCCAGGGTCTTCTGGACATGTAGTATGTGGTGCCAAAAGAGGTTCAATGATTGTTTATTTCACCAGATATTCTGCTGGCATTACCAGGTGATATTCAGAAAAAAAACATATGCAATTTGCACAATTTTCATGCAACGAAGAACACTGGCTTACCCCGATTTTCCTCTTAAGAGGTTTCAATTTGTCAATTAACCTTGGAATGACCAAGTTTATATATGCATATAGATCAAAAAACAAGGAAATACTATTTCTTATTTGATATATTCAAGATACACAGGATTTTAAATCTGAAGGGTTGATATGCTCGAATATTTGGGGGTGTGGTAGCAGAGGTGGGATTCAGCCGGTTCTGGAGAACCGGTAGCGGAAATTTTGAGTAGTTCAGAGAACCGGCCAATCTCCCCTCTGACTGGCCCCGCCAACCCCATCTCTTCTCTGCCTCCCATTGAGTCCCACCTGATCGGCTGGGTCTCCTTTGGTTGCCCTGAACAGGAAAACGGGGCAGGAAAGCAGGTTAGTGGGGTGGGGAGGGAAGGGGGATTTTGCAGTCTCCTTCCCCTGCCAGGCCCACCAAGCCATGCCCACAGAACCGGTAGTAAAAACATTTGAATCCCACCGCTGCATGGTAGTCCATTTATTAGTTGCGCTAATTGATATGAAGTGTGATTTCTTTGGACTACTGGGTGTGGGTTTTTGGTTTTGTACTTGTGTATGTCTTTAAGCTACTTTTAACGTCCAGATTCGTGTATTTGAGATGAGCAGCCCCATGAATTTAATCAATCACTAAAAACTGTGCAAAAACCTGAGTTTGTGGAAGGGTGTCTCATCACACCAAAGGGAATTGGGTTATTTTATATTATTTTTTTGAAATTTTAATGAGCTCAGTACAGCTTCTTGAGTGTTACACTTAAGGATTGTGATTGCTGTATCAGTTACCTGTGAATAAAAATGTGTTCCTGGAAAGTGGTAGTTTATTCCAAAACCTCAGAAATCTTTGTGCTTCAGTGACCCCTGAGCATATTTGTATGAAGATGAGATGAAGTTTCTCTTCTCCCAGTTCCTTTTGAAGTCTCCACCAAGATTTTGCAGGTCGGCTGCTGCTTAGACTGCATATGGCTATCGGCAGGGTTCTGCAGGTGAGCTCACCTGGCAACCCTTTGCTGGGCTCAGAAGGCACCTGGGTTTGGCTAGTGCTTGAATGGAAGAACCACAGTGGTGAATTCTCCTTTTGCTTTAGATTACAAGCATTTCTTGGTCCTTCTTATATTTTGATTTTCAAAATGCCACCTGTCTTACTTCAGTAAGTAACTCAAGGTGGTGAACATGCACTATATTCCTTCCTTCTCCTGTTTTCCCCATAACAGCAACCCTGTGGGGTGAGTTGGGCTGAGAGGTGGCCCAAAGTCACCTAGCTGGTTTTCATGGTTAAGGTGGGACTTGAATTCACTGATTCCTGGTGATTGGTCCAAAAGCACCCAGCTGGCTTTCATGGCTAAAAGGGGACTCATCGTCTCCTAGTAATAGGCCCAAAGTCACCCAGCCAGCTTTTGTGCCTAATGCAGGACTAGAACTCACAGTTTCCTGGTGATTGGCCCAGAGGCACCCAACCAGTTTTCATGCCTGAGGTGGGACCACCAACTCCTGGTGATTGGTTCGTGCCTAAGATCCAACTAGAACTCACTAAGGCGAGACTAGATTTTTTATTTTATATAGTAAAACCTATAGAAGTGTTTTGCAAGTACCTCCTATATTCTATTGCTACCTCTTGCAACCTCCTTTGAAATGTATTGTCCCTTTTCTAACCCCAAGAGGTGCTGACACTTAGCTGAGAAGACTCCTGTGCAGAGGCATAAGTAGCAATAAATCAATTTGTCAGACCTTTGGGTGTGACCTGGTGTTTTACACCTGACAATCACATTGTATATTAATTCTATTGCTTCATGTCATTTTAACTGTAGAAGATACTATCTGTAGATCCGGACTGAACTGCAGGCACCTTGGTGGTCTCTGAACTTGGTGGTTCTCTTGCAGACATTTCATGACCCAACTAAGTAACATCATCAGTGCTAAAAGGGAGTGGGATTTGCAAATCCCACTCCCTTCTAGGAAGCAAGCTCAGAGAGCACCAGGGACCCCACAATTGTCACTGTGGCTTCATTTTTAATAGTGGTTCTCTTTGGACCATGTGCAGTGATGGTATTCAGCCAGTTTACACCAGTTTGGGACAACTGGTTGTTAAATTTCTGAGTAGTTTGGTGAACTGGTTGTTGGAAGAAATCATTAGGGCAGAGAACCAGTTGTTAAATTATTTGAATCCCACCACTGACCATGTGGTATACGTATATAAATAAATCAACTCGTGGTATATGTGTATAAATAAATCAACGTGTGGGTTGGGTTGCTTGATGCAAGGTGGTATTTCTGGGAATTTGATCCACTGAATTTGCAGGACAAAAAGTTCCCACACAGACCAAGTCAAAGAAAGAACTGATATGTGGAAGTTGGGTCCCTGTGGGAATTCGGATGTCACAAATGCAGACCAACCCTGCAGACCCTCACTTGTGAATCCCCAGGAATCATGGGAGGGGCTGCCTCATCTTTCTAAGTCTCTTTTCTTTGCAAAAGCCATCGTTGTTCTTGGAGTTCCTCCCAGAGAGCTGGCTGGTCCTGAGCCACTGGGAGGTTCGTGTGTGTGGCAGAACATGGGTGTTTTTTGTTTGTTTTTTACACAACAACAAAACAATTCCCAAATAAGAAAAGGTGTTAGTTTGGGGCACAACGCCCTTGATTAAGTGGGAATGGCCCCTGCTGTCTCAGCAGCCAGAAGAAATGCAGCCAGTTTGCCAGCTCCTTCCTTGGCACTTGGCTGGCACTTAAAGGGATTGGCGCTCTCCACAGGACTTAATCAGCGCCCCGTCCCCATTCATCTGTTTAAACACATTTCCATTA
The DNA here is from genome assembly GCA_004320025.1 of Laticauda laticaudata. NCBI lineage: Eukaryota > Metazoa > Chordata > Lepidosauria > Squamata > Elapidae > Laticauda > Laticauda laticaudata. Next base: position 39,387 of record BHFT01024403.1, read on the forward strand.
GTCACTCCAAATAGGGAGGGTTGAATTGGCTTAAAGGGAATGAATGAATAGGAGGCAGAAATTGCAATGAGAGCTGGCCAAGATGGGGCCTCCAGAGTGATGGGTGGAAGGAGTTTTTGTTGTTGTTGTTGTTGTTGTTGTTGGGCATTAAGAAAATGAATGTGTTAAGAACAGGCAACAAAAGAACCTGTGAGAAAGAGCTGTGTTAGTTGTTCCACGTCAAAGGTGCAGAATTGGCTTTCTCTTTCTACCAGAAACCGATTTGCAAAAGACAAATGGACACTTTATGAACACAAATCACAAAAAAGTTCTTCCTGAAACACAACATACACTGTGAATATTAGCAAAGCCCCTGGAATTCTTACTTTTCAGATTCACAATGTTGCATCTCCAGGATCTGTAAAGCTGGTCTACTCAAATACACACCAACATCACAAAGCCTACACAAAACATCCTACTCCGTGTGTTCAGCTCAAGCCAAAGAAACATCACCCTATTCCTCACAGGGAAATGGGTTTTCCTAAATACCCATGAATGAGAGAAATGCAGGAGAAACTTCCCTATTTTTTATTTTTCTGCCCAAAAAGAAAGAACGTGAATGTCACTTCCATTCCAATGGAACACGTGGGAAAAGGTGCATTAGGAGAGCCAAAAATTCAGACCAGACCAGACCAGAAATATCTTGGGATGTTTCCACCCCTATTTATTTCCTATTTCCTTGGTTACTTTCAGACATTTTTATCTTTTGTATAAATGTGCTTAACATAATAGAAGGCAGACAAAAAGAAGAAAGGAAACCCCAAAGTTACAAGGAAAGGATAAAAATACAACGAAAGAAAAAATTTTGTCCTGATGAGCTTGATCGGATCTGCTCATATCGGCTTCTGCCCATGTGGCTTGAAATCAGTGGTCCCCAAACTTGGCAACTTTAAGACTTGTGGACTTCAGCTCCCAGAATTCCTCAGCCAACATAGTCTTAAAGTTCCCAAGTTTGGGGACCTCTGCTCTAAATCAAAATCCCAGTTTGTACCTAGAATATCTCCAAGCAGGGGAAAAATATCACACCTTCCTCAGTCTGACCTACAATGCCAAGAATTGAGGAAAGTGAGTGAGTGAAGACTGTGTGAATCTACCACCTCTATGGCCTTTGCAGTTCAGGAACTTGATCCTGGTCAGCTAATCATACCCTCTAACCACCTTTGACTATCCCTGGATTCTATTTTCTAAGCTTCATGTGGTGGGCTGCCCTTCATATATTTGTTGTATATGACAGCTTCCTCTTTGATCCGTAACATCTGGCTAATTTGGCCTATACTCGGAGCATTTTCTTGATTGGTTTAATTCAGTTAATCTGCTTTAATTTGGAAAATTCATTTACATGATTTAATTTGTCTTCATACAGATGCAGGTAACAGCAACCCTAACCATGAAGCAAAAACTCAGACCCTCCTCCACCTCCTCCTCCTCCTCTCCTCTCTGCAAATTCCACTCCCTTCTAGCATGGATGACGTTCCACAGTTGAGTCATAAAATGTCTGCAAGAAAATCATCAAGCTCAGAGCACCAAGACCCCACAGTCCTCCTCCTCCTCCTCCTCCTCTTCTTCCTCCTCCTCCTCCTTCCCATTCATGTAAATGGCATGTACAATGTTGTTGTAGAATGCAACTAAACAAAGAGATTCAAAGGTGTTCTTTCGCAGACAAAGCCAGTATGGGTATTCGCTCAAATAAAGATATCAAATATATATATGGTGGGGGTGGGTGGGAAAACCCATCTTCCTGCTCCAAAGCAGCCTTCCATTATCACAGCAGGTAGCAGAGACAGCAGAATTGGACACAGTGAGTGCTTGGATGAGAGACCTCCAAAGAACCCTGGTCTCTAAACTAAATGGATAACTCGGAAAAACATCCAAGGAGAAACTGCTTGCCTATATTGCCAAGAAAACTACACAGTTACGCCCACAAAGTCACACACACCCCCAAAAATTAAATGAGCAGGCAAGGTGCTTGTATGTGTATTTGTGAGCATTTGTGCATCTTTGTGGTTGTACCTATAAAAAACTGTAAATATGTCTTTGCTCAGACAAAGGACAGAGCCAATTTGGGTTATAGGTTAAGGTGTTGACCTAGAAACCAGGAGATAGTGAGTTCTTAGTCTTGCTTTACTGGGTGACTGTTCCAAAGCCAACAGCCAACTTTGGGCCAGTCACTTTCTTTCAGCACAACCAACTCACAAGCCTGTTGTTGTGGGGAAAGTAGGAGGAGGAAGGAATATTTTGTGTTCATCCCCTTGAGTTAATTATCAAAATAATAAAGACAAGATATGAGTAAGTAAGGAGGGAGGGAGGGAGGAAGAAAGAAAGAAAGAAAGAAAGAAAGAAAGAAAGAAAGAAAGAAAGAAAGAAAGAAAGAAAGTCTTCATCATTATCTTGTAGATTGGAGACTATCTGGAGAGGAACAGTCTTAATTACACCAAAATGGGGTGATGACTGAATAATCACCATGTGTCATTTAGTGTTTTAGAGACTTTATTCAAGTCTAACAGGTTCTGAACTTTCCTCAAGAAAATGCACCAGAGCAACTGACTTCATCTCCATTTTCCGCATTTGTTCTCCAGCGTCATGGAGAGAATCAACATACACGGTAGCAGTATCACAATCAGTCACGTGATCAGTTTATCTCTCTGGTTGTGGCGCATTTGTGAGGAGCCTTACCCACAAATACACAATGATGCACACGTTTCCCAGGCTTTCTGATTTCAGCCCAGGTAAGATATGTATCCTGTCATATCCAGGAGGCTGGAAGCTGCCTGAACTCTGAGTCTCATTTTATGACAATGTGAGACACCTCTGTCCAGTCTGGGATTCAATTTTTTTTACTACCAGTTCTGTGGGTGTGGTTCGGTGGGTGTGGCAGGGGAAGGTTCCTGCAAAGTCCCTCTTCTCTCCCCACCTCACTAACCTGCTTTCCAGCTCTGTTCTCCTGTGCATGGCAACCAAAGGAGAGCCAGCCAATCAGTTGGCATTCAATGGGAGGCAGAGAAGAGATGTGGGGGCCGGTCAGAGGTGGGAATTGGTTGGTTCTCCAAACTACTCAAAATTTTTGCTACTGGTTCTCCAGAACTGGTCAGAACCAGCTGAATCCCACCTCTGCCTCTGTCTCAGCTTCCCTTACAACAACTCGGTGGCTGCACCGATTCCCTTGGTGCAAATTGTTCTATAAACTCTGAGAAATGGGAAAAGCCACATTTTCCCCCTGAGCCAAAAGTGTTGTAAAATGGATTCCGTGACATCCTGAGATTGAGATCATTAAACAGCCTGGCACATTTGGCTATTAGCTGTTATCGGTGGCTCCCTGAATATCCTTATTTTAGTCCAACTATATATTTATGATCAGCTGCCATTTAGCCCCAATTTTCCCAGTTCTGTGTTGCTTAATTGCCCCCCTCTTTTTTTTTTTTTTTTTGCTGCTGATGCTGATGCTGCTTACAGAGGTGGTATTATAGACTACAAACTCATCTTCTGAATCCATAATTCAGGGTGGTGGAAGAGTGACTACCTTGCAAGCCACTTCTTTACAACTCTTTGCAAGTGCCAGCTTTGACTCTGATTGATCCCAGGCTGTTTACTGCTTTGAGGCACTGAGTAAATTATTTCTGGGCTTGCTCTGATGTAGCTGAAATTGCAGCAAAGCTGGCATTTTCTTGTAAATCACTGCAACTTGGGAGCTCGATAACAGTCTTAGTAGGAAAAGATGCTTTAATTGTGTGTTTCTGTCTCTCTCTCTCTGCCTCTGTTTTCTTAAAGATGCTTTAATTGTGTGTATGTGTGTACAGGAGAGAGACAGAGAGAGAAAGAAAGCATACTACTGCCCAATTATAGTAAAACCAAATGCCTGGGAAGTTAGGTGGTTGGATGGACAGATAAATGAATCAACACATATACAGACACAAATTAGACAGAGACAGAGAGAAAGTGGTGGAGAATAAAGTGGAGAGGGGGGGGATAGATAAATGTAGATAGAAATTAAATTGAATTAAAATGGATATGAAATTTGTAAATTAAATCAAGGTGGGTCTTTGATAGCATGACCATGGATGTCCCAAAGGTCCTTTTTCAGGAGACAACTCAGCTTTCTGGTTTTTCCTTGAAGACATTTCACTTCTCATGCAAGAAGTTTCTTCAGCTCTAACTGGGCAGTGGGGAATGGAAGGATTCATGTTCCTTGCAGACAGCTGGTCATTTGTATCCTTTTAGAGGGTTGTTGAGGCCACTTGGAGGTTTATCTGTGTCTGAGAATCTCCACAGAAGATGATTATGGATGCCATCTAAATTTTTGTGACATATACATACTCCTGCAGAGTGCCCTGTATAATAATAATTGTCATTTAAAATCGGGATAGAACATGGGGCCAATTCTTTTTCAAATTATAATCACCAGAAACAGATGTCCCTTCAGCAAGTATAAAATCCTTGGTATTCCTGTTTCTTGAACTGATTATGTTCATTCATGTTCTTAATATCAGAGAGCAATGATTTTGCCATGAGAATTGGAGAATCTAGCAATTGCATAGTCTGAATTCACTGAATGGCGTTTTGAGTTCTAAATACTGCATGAGTTTTAATTAAAAAGCATGCAAATCCTATTTTTGAATTAAAACAAATCACACTTTTGACTAGGTTAGATGGCTTGCCTGATCAAATGGTTTTTTTTAATAACTTGTGCAGAAATAAATAATTCGCTGCCATGTGCCAAGTCAAGTTAAAAATAAGGGAAATAGAAATGTCTGAGACTTTTATATATAAAGATAAGTCATTTTAATTGCTGAAATTCTTCCAAATTATAATTAAGACAGATGACTGCATTTAGTTTTAATTATTAATCTTTTGCAAGAGAACACCATAATTACATTTTTTAAAAACTAGTTGCGATTCTACTTGAAGTGAAAAACATCCCAATGGTTTAAAATCTATCTGGGCAAATATGGCATCCGGTAGATTCTTGTAGACATTTTCTCAGCTTTTTATCACTGTTGATTAAGTGATCTCTGATAATTGATCAAATTTGACTTCGAGTATTATTCACATGGCCTTACTTACATGCATTAGCCAAGTTTTTAGAAGGAAAGTGTGGCAGTTGCAGGCAGTTGCCCAGAGGTGGGATTCAGCCGGTTCTGACCAGTTCTGGAGAACCGGTAGTAGAAATTTTGAGTCATTTGGAGAACCAGCCAATCGCATCTCTGACTGGCCCCGCCAGCGCCATCTCTTCTCTACCTCCCATCCAGTCCCAGCTGATCGGCTGGGTCTTCTTTGGTTGCCCTGCCCAGGAGAACGGAGCTGGAAAGCAGGCTAGTGGGGTGGGGAGGGAAGGGGGATTTTGCAGTNAGGGAAGGGGGATTCTGCAGTATCTCTTTCCCCTGCCACGCCCACCAAGCCACACCCACCAAGCCACACCCACAGAACCGGTAGTAAAAAAAAAATGAACCCCACCACTGCAGTCACCTAGCAGCTGAGTTGTGAATCTGTCTCAGTCACAAAACCCATGGCCCACTACTGTCCTTACAGTTTCTTTGTGAGACAATTGTGAGATGACAATTGGTTGCTTCTTGTCCTGTCCTTGAGCACTTTGGAGAATAGATTTGCCCCCTCTTCTCTCTGACAGCCCCTCAAATAAAGTTCACCAAACCTGGTTTGAAAAAGACAGGTCCACCATTCTCCCAGAGGATGGTTAAACCCGTGTATTCTGGTGCATTACGTTGATATATTGCTCAAACAGTGTTTTCCAATATGTTCATAAAGCATTACATGAGCAGGCACTTCTGAAAATTGCTTGCCAAGAAAACTTCAGGGACAGAATCAAGAGCATATAACGTATTAGTACTGCTTTATAAGGTCTTGGTAAGACCATGCTTGTAATACCACATCCAGTTTTGGTCACTGTAATATATACAATATAAAGAATATGTTGAGACTCTGGAAAGAGTGTAGAGAAGAGCAACAAAGATGATTAAGGAATTGGAGGCCAAAACATGCAAAGAACGGTTGCAGGAACTGGGTATGTCTAGTCTAATGAAAAGAAGAACCAGGGGAGACATGATAGCAGTCTTCCAATATCTCAGGGGCTGCCCCAAAGAAGAGGGAGTCAAGCTATTCTCCAAAGGACAAGAGGGCAGGACAAGAAAGAAGGGATGGAAACCAACCAAGGAGAGATCCAACCTAGAACAAAGGAGAAATTTCCTGACAGTAATAACAATTAATCAGTGGAATGAGTTGCTTTCAGAAGTTGTCATTTGTCTGGGATGGTATAGGTTCTCCTGCTTGAGCAGGGGGTTGGACTAGATGACTTCTAAAGTCCCTTTAAGCTCTGTTATTCTGTTTTCCTCTGTCTGACTTGTCTTGGTGGTCTCTAAGAGTTGGACACAATTGAACAGAAGGAAAAAATGGTTATGGCATTTATGTATTTAGCCTTCTATCCCTGTTGAAGCATCTCTACATTTATCTATTAATTTGATGCAATTGCAGTTTGCTAAGTAATTAACGATCTCACTTGTTTCAGAGTTTTTCGATAAATAAAGAATAATGTTCCCTGATAGATTTAGGTGTCACTTTTTGCTAAGTTAATGGGACCTGATTTATCAAGTTTGCTATTAGTACTAACCTTATTTCTTGTTTTCTAAATGCAGAAGCTATAATTTGAAGGAATTCATATTGTCTGTATTCCATGGAGACATTAAACTGAAATTAATGTCTTCACCATCCAATGTTAATAACTTGATACATTATCTTTAGAACTGCATAATTTTCAGCACTTCCAAAACACTTGTCTCTTGTCTCCAGCTTAACTTTTTTTTCCCTATTTTATCTTTTAATCTTTGCTTTAGGTAGATAATTGCTTCATAGGTATCACGGATCATTTGTAAATTCGCTAAGCCATTCCAGAAACGAGTAAAGTTACAAAACATGACTCCAAAAAGATTAACCCTAGGCTCCTTGCTGGTTTTGCTCAGTTACATCCAAAACCTATTTACGTAGTGAAATTATTTCATTCATGATTACAGCTGCAAGGTTAAGAGATGCTAAATTATTCAAGTGTGGCAAAACAAAGTAAATTCGATAGATTAAAAGAAAGATAACAGATCCATTGTTCTGAAATTAGAAAATATGTATTGAATGTTTCTAGAATAAATCCTAATCTTCAGAGAAGGAATGCCTTTTGGGACAATCTGTGGGAGATTTTGGTCATTCGATGCACCAAATATGGATTCAATAATATCGTTAATTTTCCACTGATTCATTGTTGAAAGAGTGGTTGCCTCCAGTTGGGAAAGTTATGCATTTCAGCTATTTTTTATTTTATTTTTTATATTTGGTATGTCTCTGTCATCAGCAAAACTTGATGAATTATTCATGCTACACCATAAATCATAGGATGGGAGCACATGCAACAATCATTTATACATCCACATGCTAATATCACCCAAAGTCCTTAAATAAAGCTATGTAAGTCACTGCAAAATGCCATGTTATTGGTCCTAAAGTAAGGGGGATTATCACCAGATGAATAAAGCCTTGGGGCATCCACAGGGTGGACAGAAGAATCAAGGTGACAGCCACATCCAGAGTCCTGGTTCACACTTGTTCAAAAATTAGCCTCTATGCTGTTAAAAGAAACCTCAACATAATCTGTATGTGTGTGTGTCAGATCACCTCACGTTGCATTAACAGCAACATCTGTACAAAAAAAAACACTGTATAAAGATGGCTCAGAAGTGCTGTCCTCACACTTTACAATGCCTTACGTAAGAACAAGTCACACTTGAATTATTGTGTCATCATGCATGTGGGTTTTTTTCTCACACCTTCCACACATGCCCCCAGAAGTTACAGGATTTTGTTGTGTGTGTACATTTAATTGGTTTAAAAAAAAATCAATCTTTTCTTTTTAATAATGTCACTCTCCCTCAGGATCATGGACATCCTTTAGTACTATGGATATAGGATTATGTAGATGAAAACAGTTTCAATTTTACAAAAATATTCCTCCTATTTGTATTCTGTAATTTGCAGAAATCAGGCATCATTCTTTCTTTCTTTCCTTCCTTCTTTCTTTCCTCCCCTTCTCCTCCTCCTCCTCCTCCTCCTCCTATCTGTATTGTGTAATTTGCAGAAATCAAGCATCATTCTTTCTTTCCTTTCTTCTTTCTTTCTTTGTCGCCTCCTCCTTCTTCTGCTCTTATTCTGTAATTTGCTGAAATCAAGCATCATTCTTCTTTCTTTTTTCTTTCTTTTCTTCCTTCCTTTTCTTTCTTTCTTTCTTTCCTCCCCTTCTCCTCCTCCTCCTCCCTCTTCTATCTGTTTTCTGTAATTTGCAGAAATCAAGCACCATCCTTCTTTCCTTCCTTCCTTCCTTCTTTTCTTTCTTTCCTCCTCCTTCTCGCTGCTGAGGCCAACCTCCAGCGCATGGATTTTACCCAGGTGGCCTTCTATGTAATTAATGGGGATTTTAGGTCCCACAAAATCAGCATCGCCCCATGATCCATCTGACTTAGATTTCATGAAAAAATTACATTAGGAGCACGAATTGACAAGAGAATTCTCTTGCAATGAAATTGTTCTAAGTCCCTTTAGAAAAACAGCTTCCAGTGACCAAGTCAAAATCACATCAGAAATGCCTCTATTTTGGGGCTATCCTGTCTAACTTTGGATTAATCCATTATAGCTTTTAGTAAACTTGAATGGTATCAGCTAATATTCAGAAGTTGGTCTGAGAATTGAAACCATTCTGGCACTAATTGCAAAAATTAGATTTGAAAAATTTAACATGTGGTAGCTATATTTAATTCAGCTATATTACACTTCTATTAATATCTTCAACATAGTGCCTATGTTGAAATGTTGAAGTGTTTTTTTTTTAAAGTTGTCTTCTAGTTGATGTTTGATCTGAGGAAAGCTTTCAAAGTTTTCTTTAAGTTTCACTTTATGCAAAACTTTAAAGATAACAAATTTTCAGTCCAGGATTTCCATGTTTGCTTGACTCTGGAAGGAGTAGTGCAAGGAAGAGCAACAAAGAGGATTAGGGGACTGGAGGCTAAAATATATGAAGAACGTTTACAGGAACTGGTCTAGTTTCATGAAACGGACTAGGGGTGACTTGATAGCCATGTTCCAATATTTGAGGGGCTGCCCCAAAGAAGAAGCGGGTCAAGCTATTCTCCAAAGCACCTGAAGGCAGGACAAGAAGCAATGGATGGAAATTCATCAAGGAAAGAAGCAACCTGGAATTAAGGAGAAACTTCCTAACAGGGAGGACAATTAACCAGTGGAACCACTTGCCTCCAGAAATTGCAAATGCTCCAACACTGGAGGCTTTTAAGACTGGACAGCCATTTGTCTGGAATGGCGTAGGATCTTGGCCTTGAGCAGGGGGTGGACTAGAAGACCTCCATGGTTGTTTCCAATTCTGTTATTCTATTATCTCCAGTTGAAACCGAGGCACAGCTGTTCTGTAGCAGAAAGTGATGCATATCAGCTGGCTGTCCTTTTAGGTACTTTTATTAACAGAGCCCTGATCCTGCTAAATCCTTGATTGTTTGTTCTGTGCCTCTGCTTATAACCAATGCCTTCTCTTGTGTCCTTTTTCAAAATTGGAGCTTAGCAATACGGGACTCCAAGAGGCATCGATACATATTCCAAAATAAAATATAAGGTGGGTTTTTAAAAATAAAATCACAATAGGTGAAGCCTCATAAGATCTCGTATTAGAATTCCAACAACATTGATGTCGTTCTTACATCAGCTTTAAAGAAATTTGAGATCTGGGACATTTCGGGAGATTCAGCCACTTTTTACTTCTCCGAACCAAAATCGAAGGAACTGAGATAAAGGTGGTTGAAGGGAGAGGAAAGACAGGCTTTGAAGGGTTCTCACAAAGAAGAGAGTTGGTTTCCAACATCCAAGGCTGTAGAACAAGGGATAATGTCAAAAATGACAGAAAGACAGACCAGAAAATAAAAGGAGTGGTGCAGTACCTAGAGGTGGAACTGTCACCTCATAATCAGGAGGCTGTGAGTTTGATTCGAGGTAGAGGCAGATATTTTTCTCTCTTGGGGCAGACTGAGAATATTTCTGCAGAACAAAACTCTGCATTGGTGACAGGAAGGGCATCTGACCAGTAAATCTTCTGCTGGCTCCATTCAGTTGCCTAGACTCCACCTTGCAAAATATTGTGGAGTCATTAAAAGGAAGAGAGAAAAACATAAAGTACAGAAAGGGCAACTCACTAGTATAACCAAGGAAGGTGATCTTCAGTTGAGCTGTCCAAGAAAAGATGTTTAAGTTTAGACTTGTTAGATTAGACAACCAGGACCATAATCCTATTATTCTATGACATAATACATGCTAGAACAGGGGTGTCAAAATCTCATCATCACAGCAGTGTCACATTGGGACTTTTCCTCCCTTCACTAAGTTGCACGTGAGCATGGCCAGCACATGACACATCCAGCCCACAGTCTGGGAGTAGGAGGAATAACTGACTTGAGGTTGAAAGAGATGAAGGAGAAGAGCACAGATGGACAGAATCAAGGATATCATGTAAGCATCCTTGGAAGACCTGTGAACCATAACCAGACAGGTGGAGGTGGGGAATATCGTACCAGACCATCTGCAGGAGTCATGCCTGATTTGATGGCACAATTTACTTTTGAAAAGGTCATGTCATAGCCTCCTGAACTAGAAGTTGTCGCTGAACCCAACCTCTAACTTGGATCCTATAAATTACGGACAGTCAAATATCGCCCAAAGAAAGAAAACCTACAGTAGCCTCTAATGTTACAAAGTTGGTGCCTGGGCTTGGTTTCCCTCCAAATTTTTAATAGACCTTTTCTTGATTACTAACTTGAACAAAACAGCACAGTATTTTATCTACATCACTTTTATGGTTGGTTTCTCGCCCAGGAGAAGAGTACGTGTGAGTGTGCAGACGTGGGAAAAATCAATACAGCGCTTGGGGAAAAAAGAGATTCCAGTGATTTATTATACCAGGCCCAGCGCTTGTGGCCTATGTGCTCTTGTGACATCCACAATTAAAACATACAAGCAAGCGGGTGGAATCCGCCATCCATCATGCTGTATTAATTCTTTCTTTCTTTCTTTTTTAACGCCTGCCACAGTTCCAGCGATCGTCGGGCCGTGCTCGGTGGCGCTGCTAAAATAATCAGGCTGATCACGGGATGTCATTTGCTGTGGCTTCTCGCTCACTCACGAAACATTTGTTTTATTAACCGCAACATCATACACCCATGACAATGAAGACAGAGGGGCGACATTTGTGCGATGCAGTCCTTACTATCCTTCAGTGTTTTGTGGGTGTGGTGCATGAGTGTATGAGGGTGTGGAATTTTAGGCTAATTTGCAGAAGTTACTTTTCTAACGTTGAGCGGATTCTCTATAGATTGCAGATTAACAGAGTTGGAAGAGACCTTGCAGGTCATCTAATCCAACCCCCTTCCCAAGCAGGAAACCTGATACCGTTTCTGACAGTTGGCAGTCCAGTCTCTTATTAAAAACCTCCAGAGATGAAGTTCCCACAACTTCTGAAGGCAACTTCTGTTCCATTGGTTGATTGCTTTCACAGTCAGAAATTCCTCCTTATTTCCAGGTTGAATCTCTCCTTGATCAGATTCCATCCATTATTCCTTGTCTGGCCTTCAGGTCCTTTGGAAAATAGGTTGACCCCTTCCTCCTCTCTGGGACAGCCCCTCAAATATTGGAACACTGCTCTCCTGTCCCCCTTGGTCCCCCTCTTCCAAGATTAGCCAAGCCCAGTTCCTGCAACCATTCTTCACATTTTTTAGCCTGCAGTCCCCTAATCCTCTTGATCACTCTTCTCTATAATCAGATAAAAGCTTTGATTTTTGTCAAATTTAAGTACCCACTAAACTCCACTGGGTTCAACACACTGTACATTTAAGTAGATTTATGCAGGAATACATGTATCAGAAAGTTTTTTTCCCCTGATTCTTCAGCCTCAGTGATGCACGGAAGTGATGTTTATCATGATCTCAATGTGTCAGTGATGGAATCTTATGAGTCTCACCTGTGCAATGACATCACATCACCAGTGATGTAATCATGGCTTGTACAGGATGCCTATAATTGATTGAACACTGTTGTTCTTCTCATTTACTCTCAAGGCAATTCTGAAGTAGACGAGATAACATAATTTTTGGCCACAGATTATCATCTAAGCTAACATTAGGTTTATGAGTGGGACATAGAACCTGTCCGTGTGCAGTTACACAAGTTGGTAGAAAATTCATGGAGTTATCATCCTAATTTGAGGGTACCAGTCTTGAAAAATCTGACTGAATTTAGATTTGAATCACAAACCTACAGTCACCTTTCATACGTCTTATTTCCATAAAGTTATATATTCTAAATTCAGCACCATCCACTGCAGACTTTCTGATTCTTGGCATAAGAGTTATGATGTTTCTGTACATCTCCTTTGTATAACTTATTTGTATTTTTATTGCTTTTTGTAGAATTTATTGTTCTTTGACTAAATCCTATGAATTTGGAAATCATTTTACATTCTCTTAATATTCAGACCAACATGTTCAAAGGACACCGTGTGTATAAATCACAGCCTTTGTTGACAAAGTAGTTTAAGTATGGATCTTGACCTATCACAGCCACAGTTTTTATGCACTTTAAAGGAAACTGAGATAAGGTATGTGCTTCTACCTAGCAAAAGCTAAATTGACCTGAAAAAAGCTCAGCCTTATAGCTGAGAGGTTCTCCAGACAAGAGCCCAACCTCCAAGAGAGAGAAGGAAATAAACCTATCTTAAGTAAAAATCCTGTTCCTGGTCCACTATCTAATTATTATTAATTTCCTTCAGGGTGCAATCTTATTTTTCATAGGGAGCATTCAGGGTAGTGTTCACCCATATCTTGAAAGGGCACGCCATCCAGGAATATGACCATGTGACAAGCACATCATTTTTGCAGGTCCAAGACCTAGGAGTAGCTAGCAATCTGTCCCATCTTGATACCTTACAGGTACTCTTTAGCAACTTGCTTAATAACCACTCACAGTTATGATGGTGATGAAACAAGTAACTCAGAATTGAAAGCTTTTTCAGTTTTGAATATTTCAGAATATGCAGATAGCTACTGATTTATCATGTGGGTCATCTCTGAGATGTGCCCAGTTGGAAAGATAAATAAGAAAGGGATTTGTCCAGCTGTGTGATCAAGATAAGGCAGTATCCCTATTTAAGTCCCACTCTCTCCAACCTGTTGCCTTAAAATGTTTTGGAAGTGCAATTCTCAAATTCTCAGCCCCAAA
>BHFT01024407.1:0-12402 GCA_004320025.1 Laticauda laticaudata
GCTTGTAGCCAATGGCAGCTATTTAACTTTGCCGCCTTTCAGCGGCTCTTTTGGATTGGTTCCTAATGAACCAATCGAATGCTTAGTCTTTTAGCCAATCAGATTGCATAGTTTGGAGTATACCAGTTTATACAGAACAAGGGTGAATTTTTTTTTTTACAAATTCATCATTCCTGTAATTTTACTCTTAAAAGAAAGTATCAAATGGCTGCAATAAATCATGACCTTAGCCAAGACAAGATCGGAGGCATCGCTGTTCCTTTCCTTTCCTTTCCTTTTCCTTCTCCTTTTTCTTTTTCTTTTCCTTTTCCTTTCCTCTCTCCCCTCTCCACCCTTCTCTTTCCTTCCCAGTGAAAACTTTTGAATGAATATTTTGGGTGAAAATCTTTTACAAATTCATCATTCATGTAATTTTGCTCTAAAAAGGAGGTATCAAATGGTTGCAATAAATCATGATCTCCGCCAAGACAAGATTGGAGGCCTCACTGTTCCTTTCCTTTCCTTTCCTTTCCTTTCCTTTCCTTTCCTTTCCTTTCCTTTCCTTTCCTTTCCCTTCCCTTCCCTTCCCNTTTCCTTTCCTTTCCTTTCCTTTCCTTTCCTTTCCTTTCCTTTCCTTTCCCTTCCCTTCCCTTCCCTTCCCTTCCTTTCCTTCCCTTTCCTTTCCTTTCCCTTCCATTTCTCCTTCCCCTCCTTTCCCCTATGACTACTACTCAGTGGGAACTTTTGAATGGATGATCACATTTGTGCTGTATTCAAGAAGCACATAAGTCCTGTCACCACAGAAAAAATGAATGGAGTTTGTGTTTACACCCTGAGTGCATGCTGCAATTAAAAGGGAGGTAGGAACGTCTTTTTTCTTCTTCCTCTTCCTCTCTCCTTCATGTACACCTGCAAGAGACATGTCAAATTGCAACCACACGACTGCCCTGTAAAAATAGCCTCTTCCCCCAGAGAATCACAACCAACCACACATCTCCCCTCCTGCCCCTCCCCCAGCTGAACGCAAAGGAGGAGGTGGGGAAATCTTCCAAAACTGGTTCCATGGCTTTCAAGCTCTGTTGTGAGCAGAGAGATACGGTGCTGCTTAGATTGAGAGAAGACATCATTTGGCAATGCACAGGCCGGGTAGCCTCTGATGGAAACATCTATAGAGATTCTCAGTCATCCTTGTTGTCCCAAAGGTGTTTTTTTTTTTTCAAGAGGCAACTGAACTTTCTGGTTTTTCTTTGAAGATGTTTCACTTCTCATCCAAGAAGCTCCTTCAGCCAGAAAGTCCAGTTGCCAATTGAAAAAAAAAAGTACCTTTGGGACCTCTGACGGAAATATGTCCTAACAGTGGGGGAAAAACCCTGGAGTAATGCTGCATAAATTAATTAACATATCATTAATAGCAGCATCATTAATGCCATAATGATGGCATAAAGCACAATCTAGGTTAGCCCAGGAATAGTTTAGTATAGCCAAGTTTGGAAAGGTTAGGGTTAGAGTCAGAAGTCAATACTTCTTTTTCTTTTTCTTTTCTTCTTATCTTTCCTCTCTTCTCTTTCCCCTTCCCCCCACTGCTTTTCTATTTACTTTGTATTTTGTATTTTATAATACTTTATATAACTCAATAAAAATGTCAAACAGCCAAGTTTGGAAAGGTTAAAAAGCTTAATGAACACAGTATACGGTATGTTGACAAGGACTGTTGTGCAGATTTAATGGATCCTTTTTTTTTTTCAAAACAAGAAGAAGTAAGAAATAGGCTTCATGTTTCAGTGAACATGCAAACACTGTTCCTTGCAGCTTATAAGCCAACATGATGTAGACCTCATTTGTGTTTAACAGGAATCAGCTTTAAAAACAGGGAGACAGGCAACATTGTAGAAAAATGCCCTTTCTCAGAGGGGCATTTAATTGTGTACTTAAAGTTGCGCTGTTGATATCTTTTGTCCTCCTTTATGAAGCTCTTGCAGATACAGGTTGTCTGCGACTTATGAACACAATTGAGCCCAAAATTTCTGTTGTTAGTGAATCCCGGCAGTTGTAAAGTTAGCAAACTGGTTGTTAAGTGAATCTGGCTTCTCCACTGCCTTTGCTTGTCAGAAGGTCATAAATGATGATCACATGATCCTGGGACACACCAAAGGTCATAAATATGAACCAGTTGCTGAACATTTGAATTTTGATCACATGATCATGAGGATGCTGCAAAGGTCATAATTATGAAAAACGGTCATGTTACATTTTTCAGGACTGTTGTAACTTTGAACAGTCATTGAGTGAGTCCAGGACTACCTCTACTGTAGAACAACCTGGCCTCACTGCCCAAACCTTCTTTTACAGAATAACAGAGTTGGAAGGGACCTTCTAGTTCAGTGATGGCGAACTTTTTTGTTGTGTGGTGAAAGCATGCACGTGCTGGCACCCACAATGCAATGCGTCCTGCCCCCCTGCATATGCACACGCAACACCCCGTCTACTCCCTTACCTACACTGCACATGCACGTGCCTCACAGCTGATTTTCGTCCCATTTTCAACCTTCCTAGAGTGTTGAAGGAAGTCTCTACAGCCCAGGAGGCTGAGAAATGGGCCTTCTGGAAATACTGGAAGCTCTGGAAGCCCGGGGGAGGCCATTTTTCACCTTCCCGGAGGCATGGGGGAAGCCTCTGGAGGCTCAAAAAGGGCCCGTTTTAGCACTTCCAGTATTTCCAGAAGGCCTGTTTTTGGTCTCCTAAGGCTGCAGAGGCTTGCCTCAAGCCTCAGGAGGGCAAAAACGGCCTCAAATGGGCCAAAACTTAGCCGGGAGGCACGTGCATGCACAATGTGGGTAGGTTTGGCTGGGGCTCGTGTGCCCACACAAATGGCTCTGTGTATCACCTGTGGCACACATGCCATAGGTTCGCCATCACGGTTCTAGTTCAACTTGCTGCTCAGACAGGCAGCCCTATGCCATTTCAGACAAATGGTTGTCCAATCTCTTCTTAAAAACCTCGGTCATTGAGCATCCACAAGTTTTGAAGGCAAGCCATTCCTCTGATGAATTATTCTGTCAGGAAATTTCTCCTTCATTTATAGGTTGGTTCTTACCTTGATTATTTTTCATCTATTACTTCTTGTCCTGTGGTAAATACTGTGGAATACTGTGGAAAATAGCTTGACCCTCTCTTCTTTGTGGCAGCCCCTTAGATATTCAAACACCACTATCATGTCACCCCAGTCCTCCTTTTCATTAAATGAGGCACTTCCAGTTTCTGCAACTATTCTTCATATGTTTTATACTTCTGTCCCCTTATCATTTTTATTGTTCTTCTCTGTGACTTCTCTGTTCTTCTTTTCTCTTTCTAGAATCTATGTGCCTGGATTGTGAGGCAGAGCTTGTGTTATGAGATTTCTGCATGTGCTTCAATGCTTAACTCCAGAAATTCTTTGAGATTAAGTGAAATTTCTGAAGATTTCTTCTCCAGGCTACCTCCACCTCATTTCCTAGATTGATTTTCTTCTTTCCATTTGAACCTTGGGTTGAAATTCTGAAAAGTAAAATCCCATGAACTCAAGGCTCCTGTCTTGATTCACAGCAGGATCATCTTAAGGCTCACTAGGATAATGCATATAAAACACTTGTAACATATTCTAAAACATCATGTAAGTGCCTTGTATGATTATAAAAACCTGTAAATGATTCACTTATAAATTAAGTCCTGAATTCAATAAACACAATTTTAGAGTCAAAATTATCCTTGTACTTTGGGGGAGAATTTTGATGAATTAAGTTTGCTTTGGTATGTTACATAAATTATTCTCAAATGTCTTCTTCTATTCATTACATTAAACTGGTATGCATTTTGTGAGTTTCATTATGGACAGTTCTTCCTGAAATTTCCATCACTTTCCAATATTATTCATCATGAATGAATATTCTCCCATCCCTCCCTCAAATTTGGATGGTCTTAGAGTGACTGATATACTTTCATCCATTTGATTCAAGTTCCTCATAGCATCTTTATTCCTCTTCTTGTAGAACATGTGTGTTCAACCTGTGGCCCAAGAGCTGCATGTGGTCAAGGACAACCAGTAATGTACCCTCCCAAAAGATCATAAACGTCTAACATAATATGATTTATTTACATTAACTATATTATATATTTTATGTGGCCCGAGGCAATTTCTCATCACTCAACATGGCCCAGGCAAGTCAATAGATTAGACACCTATGTTTTAAATTATCTACTGCACCTATGCTTACCCACAATACAGGCATCTTCTAATCCTAGTGCCATAGGAAATATTTATATATATATTTGCTATATTTGCACAACACACCCTCTAACTTGTTTTCAAATTGTGTAGTTTTTCTTGAATCATAAACTAGGTTGGGTATATGTAACAATCTGGGATACATAGGGTTGGCTAACAGGTGTCACGCTAACCTAATTCAAATAGATTAAAAATTTGGTAAACCTATGAAAAATGATGTACTGAAGAGAAGAGGTAGCAAAGTGGAAAATGAAGAAGTAATGAAGTTTGTTATTCAGGAAGCAAAAATAAAGTAGTAGTAATTGGTAATTAGTCTGGATAAATCTGTTTCATTATGATTTTCTGAAGTTCATTATTAATTAAAGATTCCCCTGTATTTCAGTGAATGCAGTGTAGGTTTCTTTCAATTTAAAGTCCAAAAAATATCATGGCTGTGTTATGTATGTTGAAAAAGACATCATACTAAGAAAACTTCCAAAAACATTTCCCTTGATTTTTAAGACAAGGCTTTAAATCCATATCAACATTAAACATCTATTTTAGGTTCCTACTGCACATTTCAGGCAAGACATGTTTTAATTTTTTTTCTAGCATTGTAAATAATGTTCACTTATTTGTTACAATGGTATACTCAGATTTCCACTCTTCAGTGAGACCCTGTATTAATAAAAATACTATGCACTGTATGCAGTTGTCTCACATTCTTTCCATTCTTTTTCTTTCTTTTTTAGAGTGAGTCACGGGGCAACAATTTTTGGGCAAGCTGAAAAGAAAGAGCTCTCTCTAATTTCTGGTGGGTGCATAGAGTACCAGCATCTGGACAAAGTTAACAGCAGTCACAAAGTATGTGTAGTATTTAAACATCAGAACTCAAGTTTCTCTATGTATTAAGAGTCATTTGACTAATACTTCTATCAGCCGAGCTGTAGATGTTTAAAATATTACTATTTTCAAAAGTTTCTTTAACCGCCATTTTAGAGAAATTTAGGTAAGTAATATAGGACAAATAAGTAAAGAATAGAAGCTGTTCATTTAGCTATTACAAGATGAGCTATTTAAATATATTCATTCTATGTTGGGATATGGATACATTAATTGTGCAAGCTATGTTTCCTAAAAACTATGTTTCCTAAAAACCAAGAGAATTTCTAAGGCTTATTCATTCTGGAACTCCTGAAAAATCTTCAATTGATTTCTTCTCCAGCATCTGTTAGGACAGCCTAGACATTCTGGAGAGCAAGGATTAATTTCATCATTTGCCATGGATTATATAGCTTGCCAACTTCTCCAATGCTTCCCACTTCTTGCACTCTGGGACTGACTGCAAGAACTAGAAATTAATCAGTTTTGCACAACCGAAGTGCCTTTGCATGATGTGTCCCTAGTAGGGCAGAGAACTTGAAGTAATAAATCCTTCCTTCCTTCTCATAAAATGTGCTCCAGTAGCAACTAATTCTCTCTACAAACCTCTCTCTCTTTTTTGTTTGACTTATAGCTCTCATTTCTCTATGTCATTATAACTGGTTAGGGTTGTTTTGGACACCAGGAGTGTCTAACTATGACATGTAGATTACAACTCCCAGAATTCCTGAGCCAGCATGGCTCAGGAATTCTGGGAATTGAAGTTCACAAGTCATACAGTTGCCATAGTTGTTCACCTCTGTTCTACACTCTTATAAATGTCTTAACAGATTGCACATTAATTATGGCAGAAACCTTAGTGCACAACAGTTCTTCTAATCAGACAAGTGATATGTTATTGACAGTTGGGAGACATATATATAGTCATACATATGTATGCACATACAGATATTTACCAATGTATCACTATATTTATCTGCACCCATTGCTTAGAAATCAGTGGAATATTTTCACAATTACTATATTCTATAACTTTGGAAAATAGAATAAACAATGCCTTTTTGAAAATACTATTAGAAGTAGTGATGCCTGCCAGCAATCAAATACATTTATTGAGAAGAATTAGAACATATTTCTATATTTATTGGAATGACAAATATCATAATATTTTTAAAATCTGTATCCCACCCAATTCCCAATAGCATCATATATCTAACTTTTATCCTTAGATATCCTCAATTCTGAGACAATAACAAAATTACACAGTGTTTGCACCAAGTGCCACTCCTTTTGATTATATGGGCACATTTGTGCACATTTTCTTAGCAGCATAATAAAAGTGGTTTCGCACCAACAACTTTCAAAAAGTGTTTATCCTGATTTCCTGCTCTATTTTATTTGTTAGATTTATAAGAGGCCTGGGAAGATTGTGGAAGTTGAAGTCCACACATGCATAGAATAATAGAACAGAACAGGATTAGAACAGGAATAGAATAGAACAGAACAGAATATATTTCTTTATTGGCCAAGTGTGGTTGAACCAGTGGTGGGATTCAATTTTTTTTACTACCAGTTCTGTGGGCATGGCTTGGTGGACGTGGCTTGATGGCATGGCAGAGGAAGGATACTGTAAAATCCCCATTCCCTCCCCACTCCTGGGGGAAGGTTGCTGCAAAATCCCCATTGCCTACCCACCCAAGTAACCTGCTTTCCAGCTCTGTTCTCCTGTGCAGGGCAACAAAAGGAGACTCAGCTGATCAGCTGGGTCTCGAGAGGCAGAAAATAGATGGGGGTGGGGCCAGTCAGAGGTAGCATTTACTGGTTCTCCAAACTACTCAAAATTTTCACTTCTGGTTCTCCAGTACTGGTCAGAACCAGCTGAATACAACCTCTGAGTTGAACATACAAAGAATTTGTCTCTGGTACATGAGCTCCCAACTGTACATACAAAACTGTACATACAAAGAACAAAGTGATAGCCATATATCATAAATCATAAGATACAATCATAAATCATAAGATAATAGTAACAATTGGTAGTTCTTAACATACCAATAGGAGAAGACAGCAGGAAAGATGAGGGATAAAAAAGATGAAAAGGATGAGAAGATGAGAAGGATAATAGCAATACAGCCTACCACATGGGTAAAAATCTGTAGGCCTAAAACAGCGCTGTGGGAGTTAGATGTTGAGCAGAGTGATGGCACGGGGAAGAAACTATCTTTGTGTCTAGTTGTTTTGGCATGCAACGTCCCATAGCGGCATCTTGAGGGGAGCAGTTGAAATAGTTTATGTCCAGGATGTGAAGGGACTTTCTTAGCCCTCTGTCTGGTTTGTTCAATATACAGATCCTTGAAGGAAGGAAGGCGGATTGCAGTTATTTTTTCTGCAGTCTTAGCCAGAGGTGGTATTCAGCCAGTTCTGATTGGTTCTGGAGAACCCATAGTGAAAATTTTGAGTAGTTCAGAGAACCAGTAAAGACCACCTCTGGTTGGCCCTGTCCACATCTATTCGCTGCTTCCAGAGTCCCAGCTGATCGGCTGGATCTTCTTTTATTGCCCTGCGGAGGAGAACAGAATTGGAAAGCAGGTTAATGGGGTGGAAAAAGAATGGGGGTTTTGCAGTAACCTTCCCCCAGGAGTGGGGAGGGAATGGAGATTTTACAGTATGCTTCCCCTGCTATGCCCACCAAGCCACGCCCACCAAGCCATGCCACACCCACAAAGCCATGCCCAGAGAACCAATAGTAAAAAAATTTGAATATCACTCTGGTCCTAGCTATCCATTGAAGTCTGTACTTGTCCTGTTTGGTTGCTGTGCCAAGATTGGGAGACCCTGTTAACTTATCATGTAGAATTCCCTTGAGCCTTAAATACTAATTAACCTCGCCAAGGCAATGTGACTGATGTCATTAGTTTCGCTCAGCCTAGCAAGTGTTAATTTATAAACTCACAATCCAAGCAAGGTCTAATTACTTCTGTATCAGAGTTCCCCAACTTTGTGGGCTTTGCAGAGATGGTTTTGCGTGAGCTCCTTTTGTGCGAGAGGCGGGCACGTGCACTTGTCACTCAGACAAACAGAGCATGCACACAAATGCTTGCACAGTGCTTGTGTAAGTGGGGATCTGTGCATGCATGCTCGCACGCTGCTTCCATGGCCTGGTTCTGAACGGCTTACAGTCTAGGAATGGTCTGTGGCCTTGGGGGGTTGGGGACCCCTGTTCTATATGCTGTACAGATAGATTTTCCCATCTTCTTATTAGCAGCCCATGTATGTCTGCCAAATTTGGATCCAATCTCTAAGAAAAAAGATATTTTCCATGCTGGATTGTATTTACTGGACACAGTATAATCTCCTGTCAGGAAGCTATTTCTATTTTAAGCTGTATTGCAAAATAATGACACAAAGATGTAAAAACAATCATCGGGATAATTAATTATGCAATCCTCCTCAATTTTTTGACAATTATGAAATATCTCATTCTTCGTATTTTTTTTTTTAAATCATCAGTGACTATTTCAGGATTTCCACTCTTGCCCAGAGCTTTGGCTACTTGTGGATTTCTTTGTTGAAACTCTTTTAAAAATAGGGTTAATGGTGGGACAGTGCAGATGGATTTTCTGAAGACTGGTAAAAAGTATGTGGGGAAATCCATATTCCACGCCTCCACTGGACATATGTCAAAACCCTGGTGTTTCAGTGTTTGCCACCTACACTATGAAGTCTGTATATCACTGAGTCATGCACTGTTAAAAAAAATAGTTGGCAATTTCCCTCTGGGGAAATGAAGACTATTTTTTTCTTGATTTTTCAAAACAAAGATGAGGATTCTTCATGAAGTCCCCATTTGAATTTCTGTCTATTTTTCTTTTGTGCTGTAGAGAGGCATTGACTGAGTTATCAGATAGAAAGAATGGCTTTAGAAAGCCACTTCATCTTCAAAAGAAAAAATAAGTTGCCTGACAATAAACTACCTTTGGGACAACCATGACCTGGATGACTGAGAATCTCTACAGACTTTTAGCTATACAATTTGGGATGAACACCCTTTGAATGGTGTGGCAGTAGGAATGGATTTCCAGAGGAAAAATTGCAGACTACAGGAACCAGGAGCACCACTCTGGGGTCCTTGAGGACACAGATAAACCTCCAAGTGTTTCAACGACCCCCTAAAAGGATGCAAATGACCAGCTGTCTGCAAGGAATATCAATCCTTCCATTCCCCACTATCCTGTCAGAGCTGAAGAAGCTTCTTGGATGAGAAGCGAAATGTCTTCGAAAGAAAAAAAACAAGAAAGTCAAGTCACCTTCAGGACCTCATTGAATGGGATATGCAATGACATCATCTCCAGTGCAAATACCCTGTCGTGCTAAAAACCTCACATTGTATTGACATCCATCAAGAGCTTTGAATGGTCGGATGTTCTACAGGTGCAGAATGGGAAATGCTCTTGGTTGAAAGGGATAAAGGTGGATGGGTATATGGGTAAAGGAAGAAAACCAGGGGTGGATGCTACTGGTTCGGCCTGGTTCTATAGAACCGGTAGCTCTGAAGATCAGCAGACACAGAACCGGTTCGTTGCAATGACCTTTTGCTCATTTGTTTGGCCCACCCACCCATCCAGGCTCTTGACTGTCCTTTATTTCTGCTTTTTCAACCTCAGCTGGTTGAAAAAGCAGGAAAGAAGAGGATTTTCAAATGCTGTACATCCACGCACAGCGCTTGTCAGCTGTCCGGGCAGCATTTTGCAGATGTTATAACATGCACGCGCAACGCAAACTACACTCTCACCGAACTGGTAGTAACACAAGTTGAATCCCACACCTGAAGAAAACTGGAGTCTAGTTTTCTAATTACTCAGGGATGTCTGTAGATCTAAAGGGATTCAGTCCATGAGGTCAGACATCCATATGTTGCAGCTTCACTTCTGATTTCTAGTCTTACAATAGGTGGTGCTTATGGTGATCTTCTCTCTTCTTCTTGGTCCTTTGTTGATGTTCAGTCACTAAATTGTGTTTGGTTTTTCATGACCCCATGGATCATAGCATACCAAGCTTCCCTGTCCTCCACTATCTCTTGGAGTTTGTTCAAATTCATGTTCATTGCGTCAATGACACTATTTAACCATCCCATCCTCCGCTGTCCTCTTCTCCTTTTGCATTCAATCTTTTCCTACATCGGCATCTTTTCCAATGAGGCCTTTCTTCTGAAAGAACTTTTCTTCATATTGTAAAAAGCCCTTCCTGGGCCTGGAGAAGAATGCTGGCTAGAACTTCTGCTGAATCTACTTTAATGGCAGGGTGCTATCAATTGTAATGCACACTATTTGTCTACTTGCACACTACCCTCATTCTGACGGTTTCCCTGGAAAAGTCTGTTTATTTTTGGCTAGGAGGGAATAGTCTCTTGCTGAGAATTGACTGATATTTTGAAAGGTTCAGATCTGAAAATCTTTGGAAAGTCTATCCACTTTAACCACAGGTTTACCTGTGTTGATCAAAAAAATCGGACACTGGTGCCAAAATAGCCATTAATGGTAAGCTGTGTGTCTTTCCAGTCCTACACTTTTTTACAATCTACAATTCATTTTTCAAGATTTGCAATACATTGACCCTACTCCAGTTCCCCTTACTCTCTAAAAGTAGCCAATGTTTTTTTTCCCAGTTGGCATTTATATGGTACTGTATAGCAGAAATAAACTTAGAAAAGCCTTTATATACAATATGGCCTTTTAGTGAAAACAGAATCAAAGCACACAGTGAACTCTCAAAGTGAAAGTCTTCAGGCAGTCTTCCCATTAACTTTCTTTCATTTATACAGTCAATTATCCTGTTTATAATGTAGTATAAATAAAAAATCCCTTTGATTGTGTTTCAGTCTCCAAGTAGTATGAGAATTTGTAGAACTATCCTAAAAGTATGTTGAAATAATCTTTTTTAGTTTTCTGCTTTAGGGATTAAAATATACATGCCCTCTCTTCCTCTGTGTACACACACACACAAACACACACTTCATATAAGAATTCTTCACTTACAATTATTGTTAGGATGACATATTTTTTTTCTACCTCTGAAGGAATTTCTATCATACAGTTGATGGGTAAAAGGTTTTTGCCAAAGCAAATTGTGAACCACAATCCATGTTTTATGTTCTTTCTAAAGTACAGAAAATTGCCTGGCTGATTAGTACTTTGGTTAATTTTCCTGCTATTTCACATTAAACCAGAAGCAGAGATCAGCAAGTGATATTTTACAGTTTTCCAAAAACTGCATATTGGCAGTGTATGGTACAATGCAGAGCTCATTTAACAGTCTGCTTTAAATTTTTTCCATAAAGCACAATTATCCAAAACAAATAACATGTATGTTTGAATTAAAGCAATAGTTAAACGTAGAATTGTTTGCAAATTAAATATAGTGACAGTATGCTTCAAATTTTCTCTCCTCGAAACTCATCTAATAATTGAATCAGTTTACAATAAAACTTGAAACCCTCATTATTCCTTCTTTCTGCTGTCAGAGAAAAGATGACCAATTGCATTCATGCTCTGAAAAATAATACCATTGTTCTTCATTCAACTTTTAATATAGTAAGGAAATTCTACTGGGAAAAAAAATTTCTGATAGAGGAGAATGTTTGCAGCTCAGGGATGAAATGAATGGGTGCTGGGCGCTTTGAATTTGATTTGTTTTCTTGCAGATGTTTCATCACCAAAGTAGATAACATCATCAGTGCTAGTAGGGAGTGGGAATAAAAAAAAAGTGCTTTATTATGTTTTTAAAATGGGCTATTATAGCCCATTTATATCGCCCCATTAAAGGCTTTCTAGGTTTGTTTGCTTATTTTAATTTTTAGGAGTCCCTGATGACTTTAGCCTTGCTGGGTCTCGAAGGACTTAAATGCAATTCTAGCAATTGTTTTGGAATCAAGTAATTCCAAAGTTAATAGTTAGGATTTCATGTCTACCTTCCATTCAAGCAGACAAAAATTGAGAGTGGAATTTATAGGGAATCTTTTTTTTTTCTATTTTAAAAACCAGGATAAATTTTATATTTTAATAACAGTTCTCTTTTTTATTTCAACATTTGATTATTTTGGGAGGTAGAAATGTTATGAGAAACTTTGCAAGCATAATCTTATAATAGACACCACTACTCCTAAAATCTCCATAAACTATACTGATTCAAACTTTATTGCAAACACTACTTCAAATGTTTTTATTTTTTATTTTATTTGGTTTGTCAATTGCTTACAAGATAACAGGTATAAGTAAAAACATAGTTATGAATACATGGATACA
>BHFT01024408.1:0-42377 GCA_004320025.1 Laticauda laticaudata
GGACGCACACGGGCTTCCTAGACGAAATTTGCAAGAGCGGCAACTTGGGCTTCCCCATCTCCCTTTGTCAGGAATTATAAAATTGATGTCTACGCTCAGCGGACACTTCATTTAGCAGAAGAGTCCTGAAGAGGATCCACAGAGTTTAAGAGTGGATTTTGATCCAGACAGAGTCCCTCCCTAAGAACAGGCCAAGCTTTGGTATGTCCCACTTCTGGATGCTCTGAACAGCTCATGGAGAAAGGGCATTGGTACTTACCTGATATGCCATTTCTCTGTGAGCTGTGAAGAGCATCCAGCCCCACCCATTTCCTTCTGTCTGGGGATGGGGGGGGGGGTCCGTTCCAGTCAGAGATCCAGATTAGGTGATGAGTTCCGGACTTTGGCACTCAGTCTTCGCAAAACTGGGGGACACTGGGAAGATGTCCCGTGGAGGAGGAGGAGCGTCCCGGAGTATTAAACCCAGCCTTTCCAGAAGAGACTGAAACACTCCCACTTCTGGATGCTCTTCACAGCTCACAGAGAACGGGTGTATCAGGTAAGTACCAATGCCTTTTCTACAAGTACTTAAAGCAAGGCAGCAACAGAATAAAATGCAAAGCAGAGAAGAACTAAGCTGGGCAAAGTCAAATTCCAAATCATGCAAAAATTTACAATACCAAAAAGAGAGAGGAACAAAGCCTTAGTCAGTTAACAAGTCAGATTCATGAACAGGATAGGATAGGATAGGATTCTTTATTGACCAAGTGTGATTGGACGCACAAGGACTTTGTCTCCAGTACATAAGCTTACAGTATACTTATAAACAGCAGGTAATAGGTTATAAATCATAATTACAATCATTAATCATTAGCTAGAAACAATTGATAATAATAAAAACCAATAAAAGAAGATAGTAGGAAAGATGAGAAGATGACAAATAAGCCAGTGCTATGGGAATTAAGTGTTCACCAGAGTGATGGCACGAGGGGAAAAAAAAATTCTGTCTAATTGTTTTGGCATGCAATGCTCTATAGCAGCATCCTGAGAGGAAAAGTTGAAATAGATTATGTCAAGGGTTTGAGGGATCTGAAGATATTTTCTCAGTTATTTCTGGTTTGTGCAGTACACAGATCCTCAATGGAAGGCAGGCTGGTTGTGATTGTTTTTTCTGCAGTCCTAACTGTCTGTTGAAGTCTGTACCTGTCCTATTTGGTTGCTGTGCCAAACCAGACAGTTACTGAAGTACAAATGACATACTCCATAATTCCTCTGTAGAACTGTACCAGCAGATCCTTGGACAATCTGAGCTGACACAGGAAGAACATTCTTTATTGTGCCTTTTTAATAATGGTTCTAAGATATCCATTTCAAGTCTTTGGAGATAATAGAACCTAGAAACTTGAATGTCTCTACTGTTGATACTGTGTTGCCTAATATTGTAAGAGGTAATAGAATAAGAAACCTTATAAAATCTACCATCATCTCTACTATTTTAAAAGTGATTCAGAATCAGTTGATTTAGCTCTTGTCTATATGCAGACTCATCATCTCAAATGAAACCAACAACTGTTGTATCAACTGAAAAATTTCAGAATTTTAATAGAAGGGTCCTTCAAGATGCAATCATTGGCATATATAGAGAAAAAATAATAATGGAGATAGCACACAGAGTTGTGTTAATTGAACAGATATTCAGTCCGATTTTCCCTAGCTTCACTGCTGCTTCCTATTGGTTAGAAAGCTTATAATCCATCCAGAAGTGTAATCAGGCACAACTTGTTGAATCAGTTTAAAGAGGAGGATTTCAGGAATGATGGTGTTGAATGCCCATGTAGAATGAAGTCTACAAAAAGGACCCTTACATAGTTATTTGGAAATTCAAGATGTTGTAAGATGAAGTGCAATGCCATGTTGACAGCATTATCTACTGATCTATTTGCATGGTAGGCAAATTGCAAGGGGTCTAGCAGCAAATCTATGATGGCTTTCTGGTAGGCCAACACTAACTTTTTGAAGGTTTTCATAACTATGGATGTGAGAGCCACTGGTCTGCAGTCATTCAACTCCTTGATGGAGGATTTCTTGGGCACCAGAATGACAGTAATATGTGAATAGTGATAGTAAATAACTCGATTCCAACAAGCATCACAATACACAGACCCTGATACCTAAGTTGTTTTACCAACAGAAAACTGTTTCTATGAGGCTTCCTGCTGAATGTGCACAGCTGTTTCCAATCTTTCCTTAAGTTAGTTTAGCATCTTGCTCATGAGTCATTTGCTTTAACAGAGTGCAGACTGCAGAGATTTCTGGAGGAATTGCCAGGAGAGCCAACTGAGTGCCTGAAGCAGCCTGTGTTCAGCTGAGTCTAACTCTGATGGCATGGCAGTTAATGAAATACTTGTTCATCTCTTTTATGTTTTCTAGAATTTCCATAAGGTATTATTTTAGAGTATAAATAGATATAAATGTTCAAAGATTCATTTGTTATCAATACTTCTACTGTGCTCTTATTAGCTAGCTTCTATTATTGCTGGTGTAATATCAATAAACTTGTTATCATAGCATATATCCTCATTTTGAAATCCAAAAATTTTCTTTGTATCCACACAAAAATTGTTGAAAGTAAGGAATGATATTGAAAGAGATAGGCCAGACCTGTTACAAGAGCAACAATTAGAAAAACATAGCTTAAGATCAAAACCAGTATAAAATCTGGGTAAGTGGCTCAGACAGATACTTTCCTTGTTTTCATGGATATATTAAGAAGATGATTCCCAGCACAACCACAATTGCAAGATTTTGGTATTATAGCCATTGTTGATAAATACAGACTAAATTTCCTCTGGAGTTGATCCTTGGTTTGGTCTACCTGATGAAGTTGACAGAAGTACAACAAAATATGTACACTTTGTTGCCTTATTTTACAATAGTATAAGAAAAAAATTGTTTTCAAAAAAATATTTTTCTAAAACATATTATATAAGCATCCATTTATTGAACTGATATGCTGCCCATTTTACATCCAAAGCAACTATACAAACATTATTTACCAATATTGAAATAAATTAATAATAATTAAATTGACTATATAATACTAAAATGAAAGAAATATATTTATATATTTTTTATATATAAGGATGGATTGTTGGCATAAAAAAAGAGATTAGAAGATTCACCTTGTCATCCACACCTGTACAATCTATGTCTCACAATACTGACAAAAATGAAACTGATGTATCAGAGAGTTCTCTGACTCATGGAAAGAAGAAATCTACTGTTAAGAAACTGGGAGAAACTTATAAACAAGACACAAAAAGTAACGAAAGCTGTCTTTCCCCTGGTTTTACTGATTTTAATAATTTACTTTATTATGTTTTATGCCCAAGAAAACATTTTCAACAAATATAATGGTCCTAGTTAAGTTGAGGTGTCATTTGAGATCAGAATTTAAAGAAAAATGAAGAATATTTTAAAAGTAGACATGATTTGCTCTTTAAAAGCTAAAGACAATTTGTTATAGCTTTTCAAACTGAACATGAAAAGCCACTGAAGCATCTTACAGAATAAGTTATTATATAGCATTGGTTGGAGAAACTGCACAATAGTTGACAGACTAATAAAACCTGATACCCTTGACATTCCTCAATGCCTGCTGAATAAAAAGTCAATAAAAGAAGTCATGTCGGTGCCATTTTCCAATGTTCATTAGCTCAATGAATTAAAGATTTAGCTGCAAACATGACTGAGTTAATATCTCATCTGCAGAAATGTACTTTTGCCTTACAAAAGCACCAATTGTCAGACAAGGCTGGACTTTCTGTTTTGCTTGTGTTTCATTAATAACAGCACCAATTAATTATTAAAGATTTTTTACATTAATACTTGGGAGCAAAAACAAGTGGTATCAAAATATTTAAGGCACTGGAAAAATGTTTTTGAATTTCATGGTTATTCTGGATCTGCAAAAGTAATGGTGGGTGAAACTGCAGGCACCGTAGCACAAATCAAGCCAGCGTCATCAAATTGTACTGGTAATCATTGCATTCTTCATGCCTTGCACTCACTGTAAAAAAAAAGAGGTGGAGTTTCATTTTAGAATGTCCTTGATAAAATAGTGAAAATGATTTGTTTTTTTAATTTTTTACCCTTTTTAAATATTCTGCATGATGAAGTGGAAAGCTCTCCAAATGGTCTCATCTTCCCTCAGTTGAATTACTGCATCACTTTCTATAGGGGTTACCCACTTAGAATAGCCTGAACTGCAAGATAGGTAGCAAATAAATTTGATAAATAAATCAATGATAAATAAAGACTATTTGAAAGCTACTGGTGGTAGAGATCACAGTGGCATGGACAGTTCTGGAGGCCTGTCAGGTGTCAATTTGCTTCTAGGTCCAATCAAGGTGTTGGTCATCACCTTTAAAACCCTTTATGGCATAGATTCAGGGTATCTGTGGGTATCCCAATGGGACTAACCTGCCCCAATCATTCCAGTGGAAATTACCTACTTCAGATCCCATCAGCCAAGCTCTGCTGCTTGGCCTGGAGTCCCAATAGGGGCCTACTATATTACAGGTGGCTGACAAGGAAGATTCTCACTCCTAGACTGTCCAACTTATTAATTCTTAATGTTTAATGGATTTTTAACACTTTTAAACTTTTTATAATACTGTAAGCTGCCCAGAGTTATTATATTGTTGAGATAGGCAGCATAGAAATTAAAATAAAAATTGAAAAAATACAACATAAAGCACTTCTACTGCATTCCAAAATATGATAATTGTCTTGAGGAAAAACACTTGTGCAATTGGGCTGCAAGCTGAACTAGTCAGGTTTTTTTTATGAAACACTATTTTTACTTGAAAAATTGAGAGACAACTATGGTTATTTACATTTGGCCATTTGGCAGATGTTTTTTTTTTAAATAAATGAGGTGAGCCTGTTATTTCAAGAAAATAATTGACCATATTTTCTGCCAATGATAAAATTTGAACTTTCAAATAAAACTTAGAATTTTGAAAACTTATATCTGCTTTCCTGAGCTTAACAATTTCCCAAGATTTAAAGATTTTTCTGATAAGATTAGAAGTGCTATTAACAGGTGTGATGTTTTGATATTGTATAATGAAATGTGTTACAATATGCATAACTCAGTGAGCCATACTGCCTTTGATAAAGTGAGTAATTGGTGGATCAGAGAAATACAGTGGATGTAGTATAGTTGGACTTTAATAAGGTATTTGATAAATAGACCACAGCCTACTTCTTAGTAATATAGAACAATGGAGGATAGATACCAGATGGATTTGCAGTTGGTTGATCAATCACACTAAACAAGTAGTCCTCAATGGAACTGCATTTACATGGAAGGAAGCATGCAGTGGGAAACGTCAAGGTTCTATATTGGGGCCAGTTCTTTCAATATCTTCAATCCCCACATCTATGATCTAGATGAGGAGATTGAGGGGGAGTTAATAAAATTTGCAGATGACACCCAACTGAGGGGAATTGCTAGCACTTTGGAAGATAGACTAATGATTCAGAAGCATCTTGACAAACTTGAATAGTGGGTTTTATCTAATAAGATGTAGCTCAAGTAGTGAAAAAAGTAAAGTCCTACTCTTAGACAGGAAAAACCAAATGCAATATAGTATAAGTGGTATCTGGCTCAACATGGTATCTGTGAAAGGGATCTGGGTGTCCTAATGGACTGCCTTTTAAATTGAGCCAACAGTGTGCTCCAGCTGCTAAAAGGCCAATGCAGCACTAAGCTGCATCAATAAGGGACAGCATGGTCACAAGAAGTGATAATACCTCTTTATACTGTGCTGGTAAAAATTTATACTGTGCATCCAATTCTACTCACCATCATAGAAAAAAAAATCCTGAGATTCTAGAAAAAGTGCCGGGAAGAGCATCAAAGATGACAAGGAGTCTGAAGGTTAAATTGTATAGTGATTAGTTAAGGGAACTAGGTATGTCTAGCCAAGCGAAGAGAAGGATTATGGGTGACATGATAGTTTTCTTCCAGTACTTGGAGGGCCCTTATAGAGAAAAGTGGGTTGACTTATTCTCTAAAGCACCTAAGGACAGGAGAAAAAACAAAAGGTCAAAACTTGTTAAAGAGGGATTCAACATGGAGCCAGAAATAAATTTCTTGACAGTGAGAACAATTATTCAATAAAACAGCTTGCTTCCCAGAGCTGTGGATGCTCCATTGCTGGAGGTTTTCAAGAACAAATTGGACAACCATTTGTCTAGAATGGTGTAAAGCCTTGGGCAGCGAATTGGACCAGAAGATCTTCAAAGTCTTTTCCAGCCATATGATTCCATCATTCAGAAGATTCCATATGACCAGTGCATGATTTTTTAAAAAAAAACTTGCTTGAGTAAAAGATATGATAATAAAATATATGCAGAAGCAGATATAAGAATGCAGATATCTTCATGTAAACCAGACATTAAAAAGATTTGCCAAAATGTAAAACAACACCACTCTTCTCACTATGTTGTTTGTTTTAGAAAATATAGCTTTTTCATTAAGATGAAAAAAGCTTAAAAAGCCAAATTAATTTTTTTAAATTAAATTTTTAATTTTTAAATTTCTAATTTAAAAGGGATTCCAATTTACAAAGGGATTCTGAAATGTTAAAAAATGAAAACTGAGAATTATACCACAGGATATCAAATACAGCAGAGGATGAAATAAACATTCCTAAAGTGGTAAACACTTCTGAGCTTTTTGCAAAAACTACTAGCTCTTTGAACAGAAGATTACTCATAAAATCATGTCCATTTATTTCTATCTTAAAAATAGCTCCTAACCTGTCACATTTATTTATTCTACTTCTAAGTGATATTCAAATAGCTTTTGATCTATATACTATACATTGCCTTGTGTGAGAAAGCACTAAAATTTGCAGAATCTGCCTTGATCCAGGAAAGTTATTACCTTCATCTTGCACAATAGATTGCTCATTAATACCTATTCAACTGGAAGGAATAATTTAGGTTTATCTAGTAACAAGATCTTCTAGACCAGGGCTGTGTGCTAAAGATTTGTTTTGAATATGTTTTAGATTGGCTTTCTGCAGCAGCTTACAAGCACAATTCTTAATAGGACCACATCTACGTTAAAACTTAGTTCTATTTTGTGGCTATGATATTATGTCATAGCCATCCCAGTTATATTACAGGGATTAATTTGTCTGTTAACTTGTCTCGTGAAATAGTTGCATTTCCTGTTGCAACTGTGATTACTGATTAAAAATGCAGAATACAAAAAGTGGAAGCTGAAAAGCTATTTCATATGTTGCAATAGTTTGATGCAAGGGTGGGCTGCGGGGGGGGGAGGTACAGTGGTTCAGGAGATTCCCTAAGATTCTGTCCAGTTTGGAGAACCCCCAAATCCCATTCCTGGCTGGGCATGCCGACCCTGCCCCACCCCTCCCACCATGGTGCAGGAGGCCGACTAGGCTATGCCCACCATGGCCACGGCCTTAAAGCAATCGGGCAGAGAACCCTTTGCTAAAAAATTTTAAGCCCACCCCTGGTTTGATGGGAACAAATTCTTGAATTTCTAAGTAACAAAGGCACATGCTCCTGTTCCATATTTTATCATCAGGAAAGAGTTTTTTCCATAATAAAACAATAAATTGTAATAATATTGGTGTGAAATCATGATGCATTTTGATAATTATATAAAAATCATTTATTTTCTCAGTGTTGCCTTAGTCTAAATTTGGTGCCTTTCAAAGCATTGAGATTGTAATTCTTAGACTTCTGTGATGGTCAATAATTACGGTGATTGAGAATTTTGACAGTTGCAATTTTAATATACGTGAGCCTTTCTAGAGTAGGGAAGAATAAGTGCTTCTATAACTAGAAATGAGCAGGATAATAATAAACAGAATGTAATAATTTTAGGAAAATGTTCTTTCACAATCATTAATTGGAGGATTTACAGCACAGTGTAGGTCAGGGGTGTCAAACTTGCATTGTCACAGCAGCGTCATGTGATGAACTGGGACTTTCTTCCCCTTCATTAACTGGACTTGGGCATGGCCAGTGAGTGATGCATCCAGCCCGTTGGCCATGAGTTTGACAGCCCTGGTATAGGTGCTAAACCAGTCACAAGTTGAGCTAATGAAGCTCCTAACTCATAAAGATTTTCATGTCAAGTTATTGTGCTCCCAACATCACAGCTGTTGTTGCAGTTACTGCCCATGATCAAATACATATCTTCTCCAGATCAGGATCTCCTGATCGTGCATTGCCAATAGTCTAGTCCTCCCAGATGGTTGTGTGACTGAAGCATGTCCCCATTGCTACTTATCTTTTGTGCATAGTTTTTCATTCTCTAGAACAAGCAGGCATAGACTTATGAAGTGTCTGGACAAGGGATCAGCTACATAGACTTGGATAAATGATTCTTTTGCAAGGACTACTGTTTGACTTAAGCCTAGGCACTTTCCATTGCTGCCTAAGGTCTTTGCCAGGATATTTGGGAAATGTGATTGGCTTCACCCTCAGAGAAGAGTATAAAATTGTCGCTTTAATTCCTTCCCACACCTATAGTGATTTCCACTTGTACTAAATGTTGGCTTAAATCTGGATTTAGTTTATCTTCTTCCATAACAACAGCAGTACCTTTTTCTAAATAATAGCAGGAACATAATACACATTGATTCATACACTAAAGCTAGTTAATGTTTGTGCACTCAATAATTTCAAGTGAGGTCTGGGTAGTATGCAAAAGTTTTCAGCATGCAGAATTTGTGAGAGGTTAAGTGGGAAAGCAATCTTTGATACATATTCCTTGTAAAAGGATCTATTGTGGAATCAGGTCCTTTTTGTCTGGAGTAGACAAATTATTCATATGAATTTTCTGCACAATTTCATACACGAAAACAACTGGGAAATAAAAAAGGTAATTTCTTCTCTCTTATCATGTAAATCTGAGGTACATTCCTGGGCACAAACATTAGTAGACAACTGTTTAAATTAATGCCAGTAATTATAGCCATTTTTACTGATTGTTTATAACCACTTATTTTCTTCAGAGAGAAATTAAACTCTAGCTGAATAGTACTTTTAGTGAATATTGTGCAGTCTGGGAAAAAGAACATATTATTTTTTTTCTTTTTCTTTTTTCTGCTCATTAAGTCAATTGTTAGATGATATGCTAATGCAAACCAATTTCATTTACTTTAACAAGAACACAATCTTATATTTAAGATCTGCTGGTTGAGAAGAACTTGGAATGCAGAAATTGTGTATAGTAGCTTGTATAAACTCTCAAATGCCATTTACAAAATACTTCTCTTCCCTTTTGTTAATGTGATTGTGGCCATGGATCTGTCAGGCATGACCTGGATGACCTGAAAAAGCTAAGGCTCTAAGAAGGAAAAATGAATGAGTTTCAATCTCAGTGCTGAAAAAAGAAATGAGCAACCAGAAAACAAGACAAGTGAATTTGCAAATCCGAGAGCATGGATTCTGTTACATATTAACATTCTTGTAATACCCTAACCTGATTGGCTGAAATGAACTGCACTGTGATTGGCCGACGATCACGACGTGGAATGTGGTTAGTAAGGAATTCTCCCGGATGGACGAACCGATCACAGGAGAATCTATAAGAGCTACCACGGCTTGCAAAAGGCTTACACAGATCTATACCTTGAATAAAGAGTTGAAGTTAAGCTAGTCTCCTGCCACCTGATTTCCCGCATTCTACAACTGGGCAGACGAGGGTGGGATTCTGATGACAAAGAGAACGCAGCCTCAGCGGGACGATGGCGACCACTTCGAGCTGAAACAACTGACAAGCATGGCCGCTAGTCAACTCGCCACCCGAACAGACCACCATTCATGCAGGCAACCCCAGAGTGAGCTGGCG
Source organism: Laticauda laticaudata (assembly GCA_004320025.1). NCBI lineage: Eukaryota > Metazoa > Chordata > Lepidosauria > Squamata > Elapidae > Laticauda > Laticauda laticaudata. The sequence goes on from BHFT01024408.1 coordinate 9,887, forward strand.
AATGCTTAACGATATCAAATAAGAGTCCGATCAATCATTCCCTCGAAGAGCACGAATCTCAAGGCAGTGCAAACACACCCCTGAAAGAGCAGCTGTGTTTCCGACCCATCGCGGGAACCTAGCCGTCATTAAGATGCCCAAGCACTTGGCCACAGCGAGACGGAAAAGTGTCAGACTGGCGATCTCAACTCTCTTCCACGCAACTATTAGCTTCGCGAACCAACTATGCCCAGCCCGTCCAAAACCTGATGCCAGCGACAATGAATTCTACTGTCGGGATCAAAAGGACGGAGAGAGATTGGGGGATTGCGTGCAGCATGAGGAACATCCGGAGGTGCGTGTGGCTTTTCAGAACATGGACGTTACAGGCTCTGAGGGACCGCAATGGTTCTCGGTCTCAGAGACCCCATGCTCCAGAGCAGGCTAAAATGGCTCGGGCAGGACCATTAACTTACCGAAGCCAATTGCTGACAGGCCACCGCAGCAAAGCCACGAAGACATATCAGCGAGCCTTAAGATTGCACCAAATAAATCGCAAGGATCTGGCCAACACACATTCAGCCGATCGACGCGAGCTACACTCTATCCCAAAAAATGAACTGAAACTGGTCCAAAACAAGCAAATGGCCGCACCATGACGGATCATCGACTAATATCACCCAACAACATGCACGAATGAGCGCAAGAGGAGATCCCACAGACTTCGCAAGACGGCAGCACAGACACGGGTGGAACGATAGTCGTAAGTCAAAGGCCTTCAGTTGTGCGGTTGCGGCGGTGACCACAACCCCGTTCTGAGTGTCGGTCTTCCTTCAAGACGCCATATTTGCCGTGACCTGTGAAAAACGGGGGCGATATCACCAAACGCGTCTGGCCATACAAGACTGGAAACTCCAGCCCAACGACACGACACACCCACCCTCCCAGAAAACGCCGAGGCAAGAATCCACAGAGAACCCGATGGAAACACAAAAACCAACGCAAGTTGGTTCACAAAACCAAGACGACAGGAAGAAACCCATCAACGGTCAGCAATCACCATTCAGACGAAACGTCAGACGCAAGAAAGTAACGTCAGGTCAGCCATTGAGGCAGGCCATGGCAGAATGGAGGTCACTCCGTCGATCAATACCCTCTCGCATGGTTCCTGGGACACCGATTAAAGAGGTTAGTGCCCAGCTCTACAGAAACAGACTGGAGAACCAGAAACTCACCATTAAAAGACTATCAGGATGAACAAGAATCCCGGTAATAGGATTGGAACTTCCATGTAACGCTTCAAAAGACATGGAAAAGTACTTCCACGTCACTATTGTCGAACAGAGACTGCCCCAAACCTGCTGGGTCTGGAATGGTTCGTGCATTAGGAAATCGCAGGTGACGGGCACAACCCATTCGAGGAAACAGACTGGGAGAGGAACTGATGAAGGAATTCCAAGAAGTGTTTGACGACAATTATGGCAAGTACCGGGGGTTCTCCAAATATCATTTAGCTTGAACCACGCAATATGTGGGCCCAATCCGTCTCAAACCAAGACGAGTTCCATTGCGCACTCAAACCAAAAAGACGAACAATTAGATAAGCTCATCGCACAAGGGTCCTGGAACAATAGATCATGCACGCTGGGAAGACCCAATAGTCACCCCAATCAAAACCAGATGGGTCGTAGAATTTGTGGGAGCTATAAGCAAACACTTAACAAATGCACTGCAACACAAAGTGGCATACCCAGACCCGTGGTACAGCACCTCCTCCACTCACTCAGGGCGAGGACAAAAAGGTCTTTGCGAAGCTCAACTTGGTGCAGAGCATATCAACAGCTGCCCGCCATGCCGCCGACTGTGGAAGTGGCAAACAATACGTGGACCCACCAGAGGGCTTTCCGGTGCAAAAAGGCTCCAATTCGAGTCCAGTGTTGGCACCAAGGGGTGTTCCAGGAGTTTAATGGAAACAGTTACTGCCAGTGAATTAAGGGAGTTGTGCATATTTGGATGATGTGTTGGTAGCTGCCAAAGACATAAAAGGACAATTGAGAAGCCGACTCAGAGAAGTCCTACAAAAACTTAAAATGCAGGAACTTAAGTCAAAAAAAAGAAAAGTGCCAGTATGCACTAAAAAGGTTGAGTTCCTGGGATATCTGGTGACAAAGATGGAATCGCACCCTAATCCACAAAAAAAATAAAAGCAATAAAGGAAGCCCTGAGCCTTCAAATAAGCAAGAATTACAACCTTCTGGACTAATCAACTTTCATACAAATTATTTTTTGCCACAGAAGCAACAACAGCGGAACCTCTGCATAGGTGCTGCGACATGAATGTCCGTTTGAATCCTGGGCAAGCGGGAAGAGGCTGCCTCTCCGGGACCATAAAAAAGATCTCCTCACAGCAACAATCAGTCCCATCGCCAGTACAGCACAGACCTTCCACTAACAGGTAACCTGCGACGCCTCCTATTCGGCATCGGAGCTCATACTAAGCCATACCCTGCCAGACGGGAGAGAAGCATCGCGATTACTTAGTTTTTTTTTCTTGTAAAACACTATACTAATCAAAGGCAGAAAAAGAAATTATAGCCAGCTCGACAAGATAGGCAACTTGCAGCGGTTACCGCGTGAAGCAGCGGTTTCCTTATACGGCAGGGACTTCACCCTCATCACCGACCATAAACCAACTACGGGGACCTGGCAGGAACAAGGCCACCGCCAACATACTGTTTCCCCAGATGACAAGGTGGTCTGAGTTCTTTGGCCGCCTATACCTACCAAACTAATACATCGCCCAGGGAAATGCATCTCAACATGCCGACGCACTAAGCCTGTTGGCCCTTAACAGATTAATGAGATGAACCCTGCACCCACCAGCATCCACCCTGACAAATAGAGAAAGTTGCCCCAACCTACCAACAACCGCGTCAGATATTGTGAAGAGAAAACGATCAAAGACGGCTAAAACTGGCGTTAGTTTTGAACTGGGTGGTAAAAGGGTGGCCGGAAACAGAAAGCATGACCAGTTTAAACGCCTTCCGAAACGGAAACTGAAAATTATCCTCCTACAAAAGTGAGTTATACTATGGGGGTGAAAGAGTGGTAGTTCCAGACAGCTTACGAAAAAAAAAAAAAGAATTTACAACATGTTGCATGAGGGACACCTGGGCATTGTGAGACATGAAATCCCTAAGCCAGAAACTACGTATGGTGCCAGGGATAGACAGAACAATTGAAACGCCGGGTGGCTAACAGTGTGAGAAAATGTCAGCAACCCAGACCAAACCCGCCGAAGCACCAACCCCCAGTGGTAAACACCAAGGGGCCCAATGGTCATGGTCCATATAGACTTTGGTTGGGACCCATGAAAGGGAACACTTTTTAAGATTGCAGTAGATGCTTACTCTAACTGGTTTGGGTAAGCCCTAATGCGATCCTACCAATGCATGGAGGCGGTTCAAAACAACTAAACAGACCTTTTGCCACCTCACGTCCTACCTGACTTGATAGTATATGACAAATGGCCACAATTTACCGGCATTTGTCCCATTAGCAATTCCTCGACAGAACCGGGTATCCGACATGCATTGGACAGCGCCTTGATCCGGCGGCGACGAGAATGGAAACGAATGGTCAGATACAAAACATGGTCAGATACCAAAGACGCGTTGTAAACAGATGGACACGGTAACATACAGCGACAAAATAAATAAAGTATTAAAATACAGCCACATAAACCAAAATGCTCAAACCAATAAAAAGCCCGGTGCAGAACTCCTGATGGGAGAAACTATCCGATCCATCTAGACAGAAACTCACCCGACATACAATCCAGAAAAACCACACGACTCATCAGCCGGTACCAGGCAATTTAATCGCTGAGAGACACGATCTAACGCTAAAAAATTTCAGGGACGCCACTATGGGTACCCACGCTGACAATATACCCAATGGACAGCGCCCCAGTACTACCGGCTGGAAACAGAGGACCGGAAGAAACTGGAAACGGCATGTGGACCCAAAATAATGATCAAGAATAATTTAAAACAGCACTGAAGAACACCACAAAACTGCACAAACAGACTCTAATAGAAAAAACTAGAGGGGGGGAGAAACCCCAAACAATCATCAAAAGAAAGAGGAAAATACTACCACAAGACAACTGACAAATCGCGAACGGCTCAACCAAACGCAAACTGAAGCCAGAAATAACAAACACCGATATAATAAAAGAAGAAACAAACAATACTCACTGGCGAAAGAATTAAAGGCATCCGAAGGGTAACAGAGGAAGATAACCACTTGAAACCTCACCTGGAAGGAACAGTCAAGCCAGCTCAACCAGCGGGAATGACGCGGCCAGTGAACAAAGAAGCACCAACAACTTGACAAAACCGGTAAGACCGGGTGGAGTTGCGTCAAAAGGCCTGACTCACCTTTCCGGCAGTTTCCATGGGAAGAGCGGGGAGCAACGAAGATCCCTTCCGAAATGGCTGAAGACCAGCGCAGGCAACTGAATGCACAGGTCAAGTAGGGCAAGTAAAAAAGCCCTGCGCTACCTACGTGACTACGTCCCACAGTAGGATGGACAATACCAAAAGAGAGGAGTGTTACATATTAACACTACTTGTAAACCCTAAACTGATGGCTGAAACGAACTGCACTGTGATTGGCTGAGACACCGCGGTGATTGGTTATAAGGAATCTCCCCGTGATTGGACGAACCAATCGCGGGAGATTCAGAAAGCTGTCATTGGGTGAGAGCCGCCGGCTAGCTCTATAAGAAGAGCTGCCACGGCTCGCAAAAGGTTACATAGATCTATACCTTGAATAAAGAGCTGAAGTTACGCTGTTCTCCTGTCTCCTGATTTCCCACGCTTCTACAGATTCTGTAGTATCTGCCCAGTGCCAAACATTTTTCCTGATACTTTAGGGCCACACCGAAGATGTCAAATGATCCATCACTCAGAATTTTAGAAGTATTGCCCCCAGTATGTATAGTCCTTAGACATGAATAGGTGGATCAGTTGAACTGAAGAAGTTTCTTCAGGGCTTTCTTAAGAAGGTGTTCACTTTAAGCTTTCTACAGTGGTGTTTCCTGACCTCACAGCTAGACTGGTTTTCAGTTTGATATCACTAGTTATAATTTTAAGAGTCCTATTTGGTTAGCTCACTAATGATTATATTGTATACTTAAGAGATGAGATAATAAAATACTTAAAGATATCCAGTGACTATATGGAAGCATGCAGGACTACCTTCTCTGTTTAGAACTGCTTCATCTAATACCTTTTTTTGGAGGGGGAAAACTGTTTGATAGATGTTTAGGAGGTAATTAAGTGAAACAACCACAGTAAACTCTCCTATTAGAAAGCCTCTATCTTCTTTCTGGTTCATTGGAAGACTGCTGAAAAGTCAGAAACTGTTTGTCCTGATTACATGGAGATATGCTGATTGTAAATTTAAAAATAGTTCGGTTGCTGGAATTCTTCTACCCCATACTACCCATCTTAACAAACTTTGCTAAATATTACTCTATAAAAATCCTGCTTAGAAAGGAATCACTTTCAGTTTAAACAACTGCCAAAGAGCCTGACACATGTAGGTCTGCTACTTTAAAACTTAATGGCTTGGTTTTTCAAGTTTTACAGTTGGCCACAGGTCTTCAAACTTGGCAACTTTAAGACTTCAGGACTTCAGTTGAGTCAACCATGCTGGCTGGGAAATTCTGGGAGTTGAAGACCACAAGTTGAAAAGTTGTCAAATTAAGAAGCACCCCTCTGCCCCCCCCCCACCCACTGTAGATCATATTTACAAAATGTCATCAACTCCAATTCCTCAAGTTTCTGTGAAAATATGCATATTTTAACTCATCCTCAGACTGGTGCTTTCTGCTTTGGTTGATGTTGGTATAATGGGCTGTGTGATGGCCTTGTGAGTTTTGTTGTGGAGATATCCTGAATCTTGTGCTGTAATNAGGATATCTCCACAACAAAACTCACAAGGCCATCACACAGCCCATTTTACCAACATCAACTCCATCAACCAATCAAGAGGCAGCAGCGCAGCCAACCAGCCCACGCACCAGCCCCCCCCATCATTATTTATAGAGAGACGGCAGCTCCGATCACACACTGCTTGACTGGCACAAAGCAGAAAGCACCAGCCTGAGGATGGTGAGTGGGACCTCGCCGAAACATTGCCAAGATACTCTTAATCTTATTATATGGAAGTGAGAATTACATAAATCAGGAAAATCATAAGAATAAATTTAATATATAGAAATGGTTTACTGAAGAAATATATGTAGTAAAAAGACAAGAGGTGTTAAGAGTGATTTGAGTTATAAATGAATTTAGATTAAATAAAAAAGTAAGCAACCAATTCAAAATAAATGGTTTGGACATTTCCTTTTTCTTATCTCTGCCCTTTAATTTCTTTTACTTAGTATTTCTTACTGGTTTTCTGTTATCTGCATATTTCTGTTTACTCTTAAAAGAATAATGGTCATGTATGTATGTAATAGTGTTTTCTTACTTGCTTAAATATATTTTTAAGAAGTACTTGTTTCCCTCAAGCAGAGCTGGTGAGAAAATTTTATTTATGAAATAAATAAGCAAGATTTATGGTATGTTACTCAGCATTACAAAGATGACAATATTTTTTTGTAAAATAAACCTATTAGGAGACATATATTTTGTTTGCAGAGGTTCATATATTCTCAAAATCTCTCCTTCATGGAAGAACATACGTAATACCAAATTATTTTGCTTGTGTATAAGGCAAGAATAAATCAGTTTGTTGCTTCCTATCAGATAAATAATTCTTGTGAGGTTTCAGATATAACAAAAAATATGTCATTTTTTTTTGTTCCCATGAGGTTTATTATGGAACATTGATATAACTGTTTGGTTTGACATAAACTTCTCAGTTACAGAGAAACAATCATAACTGAAAGAATAATGAAAAAAGAAAGAGAGAAAGGGAGGGAGAGAAACAAAGAAGAGAACTCAATACAATACAAAGTTTATATGAGATACATATAGATATGGCACTTCAAAATGATGAACAGAGAATACTCACTTGTTTTGAAGTGCTGTAAGCACTGCCACAAGATATAACATGGCATGAAGAAAGCAAGTCCACCATTGTGCTTGAAAGTGCTTGTCATGTCCATAGTGGAAAGCTGCAGGACACAGAGTGGCTACTATACAATTTAACAGTTCACTATAAATGCTGGATTGTGTACAATATCTAAAAATTAACAATTTCTTTGGATTGAAGTAGGTAAGCATTGAAGGTACCTGATACTCTGTGGGCCTGGCCAGATTTCAAATGGTTATCCCCTACTACTACAGTATATTAGCAGAGCTAACCTTAGTGGCTACATTCAAGGGAACAGCAAATCGAAACTAAAAATATGGCAATTATTTTCATGTGGGCTTGGGAGCTTTTGGATGCACTAAAAGCAGACAAATATACATGTTCGCATTGTTGCTCATAAAAGAAAGCTTTTCCAATTGAAAAAGCAGCTGAAGGAAAGGGCTGTAGTTGACTCCCACTTGAAAGTTACTCATGTGACAGGTCAGGGGCTGCTAATGGCAGGTTTGTTGTGGCTGCTGTCACCCAGAAGGAAGTATTTTTGTTAGTTTGTTATTCTTCAGTAGGCTATCTGAAAGGCAGAGTGCAACAGAGGAGTGCTGGTTCAGAAATTTGGCATTGCTTGTAAGCTTGGCTGGTATTACTTGTTCAGGGAGCCCTTTTGTATGTGCTGATATTTGTCAATGTCATTTGGCTGTAGGCATTTCCTGCGTTCTCTGTTAAAAATTTGTGTCTGAGAAGAAAACTGAACATATGCATCTCCTGGAATGATTTGTTTAGGTTATATCATTTAGACTAAAAGGAAAAAGAAAAAAAATCCCTTAAATTTTTGAAAGAGCCCAATTTGGTATAGTGGTTAAGGCATCAGTCTAGAAACTGGGAGAATGGGAGTTCTACTCCTGCATTAGGCATAAAGCCAGCTAGGGGATTTTAGGCCAGTCACTTTCTCTCAGTGCAAGCAAGCAAGCAATGGCAAACCACTTCTGAAAAACCTTTCCAATCAAACTGTAGGGACATTTCCAGGCAGCGTCCAAGAATCATACACAACTGAATGGAAGGGGGAAAAAAACTCAAAGCCCTTGAAGAAGACAGGATAAATAGCACCTTGTCACTTTTGTTTTTGGTCACATTTGCTGTACTTCTACTTATAACTTGACAGATAGAAATCCATCAGGTAAGGCTTGTCACAGTATATTGATGTTGAGTAAAGGAAATCTTCTACGTGATTGGGTTTGCATATAATACAGCAACAAAAACTCACAATAAAAAGGATACAAACCACGGAATGTTTTTTTTTTAATTTTCCTCTGAAATCCAAAATGTGATTTAGATTGAACAACACTTACTTTATTCTATTTAACAATTTTACTTTTTATGAATGGATGTATTCCAGTATGTGTACTGTCAGAATTATACAGGAATATGACTAAAAATTCATAGTGGTGTTTCCTCAATTTTGTAATTCATAATGTTCCTGAAGCTGGCTGGAGGGTAAGCCTAAAAAGAAATTTAATATAAAGTAGAATAAAAATGCTCTTCGTTTCTTGTGGCTCTATTGGGAATTTGAAAACAGCCAATTCTGCATATGAAAATGAATTTAAAATATTAGTGAAATTCTGGCAGCAGAGGGTGACAGGGAACAACCCTGACTTAGGAAAGGAAGGTGACAGCCAAGCCTAAAAATGATCCCTGTAGCCAGGAGCCTACATTTGTCTGATGAGAATCTACCTGTGAGCTCATTAATTTATTTTAACAAACTTCGATACTACAGGTAGTCCTCGATTTGTGAACATAATTGATTCCAAAATTTCTGTTGCTAAGCAAAACATTTAAGTGAATGTTGCCCCATTTTATTGCCAGTCTTTTTTGCCAGTCTTGTTAAGTGAATCACTGCAGTTAAGTTAGTAACACAGTTGTTAAGTGAATCTGGTTTCCCCATTGACTTTGCTGGTCAGAAAGTCGCAAAACGTGATCACATGAACCCTGGGACCTGCAGCTGTCATAAATATGAACCTGTTGCTAAGCATCTGAATTTTGATTAGGTTCTATGACAATGATGCAACTGTTGTAAGTGTGAAAAATGGTCATAAGTAATTTTTTTCAGTGCCATTGTAACTTCAAATGGTCATTAAACAAACTGTTGTAAACCGAGGACTACCTGTGCTTGTTAAACCCTCTAAAAGCACTGCTTTTGACTCTTAAAGAATATCATTGGCTAGAATGTGAAGAACATTCTCCTCCATGATGCATCAAGAGCCCAAGATGGGTTGACTCCTTCCTATGATATCATTTAGCTGAGTCTGTACTAAGATATAAAATCCAGCCCCCGGGAGAGATCCCAGCTTTTGACTCAGCTCCTTTCAGTCAGTAGCTGTGTCTTTGAAAGCGTTCTGTTAGATAGCACTCACCAGCGATCTTCAGTACTTTTTCCTCGCTTCAAGCAGCTCCCAGGGATCTGGGCAGCTGCTCTTCAGGAGAGCAGGGCTCTCTCTTCCTGCAACATTGGGAGCAGCATTACCAGAGCTCTGTGCAGGCAGCGGGCAGCATCTGAAGACCTTCCTCCATGCCTGCAGTTTGCAGCGATTGTATAAACAACAGCAAACCGATAAGAGGGCACAAGCCAGCTGATCGGTGTGGGCCAGTTGCTGTGTTTTTTCCTTGCCTGACTTCACTCGGGCTCTGCCTATAGCCAAGAGCGATGCTTCGATCTTGGAGCCTTTCCCTCTGGTCAGTGGCCATCTTGGAGTGTGAAGCCATTCCACCATGAGATAAGCAAGCCATTTTGTAAGCCCAGGCAATTTTATACCCTTTTAAGGGGCTTAATACAAAAAATTTTCCAAAGTTTCTTTGTCCAAACATTAAGAGTCTTATTCTAACAAATGGAGCAAGATTAAGGCGTCAGCAGAGCTTTCCCCCCAGTGGAACAGTCTCTTAAGCCCAATAAGAGAAAAAGACATAGGCCAGCACACCTAATTCAGTCCAGAGGAGGTGGCTGCTAAGACCAGAGCTAAAGCTCTAGCCCCTTAATTAAAGCACTCAGGCGGAGTTGAGCGGCAGAGAGAAAGCACAAACATACAGCCCTAGAGAGGCAGTTTCAACAGAACTATTCAACAGAAGGGAGTGCACTACCAGCATGTTTTAATGGGCCCCAACATACTCATGGGCCCCAGCCAAGCCCTCCCAGGGCAGGAGAAGTTATCTATGAGCCTTTCCATCCTCCATCCTGGTCTCCTGAGGCTCTTGCAGTACAATTGGTATCCTCAGGATCTTGAGCAGATCTACCGACCTTATTTCCAACAGGCTTCTGGGCCTATGCTCCTCCCCTCCCTCCGAAGGCCTCGAACCTCTCCTCAATCTAGGCCTGAAGCCACCTTCATCTCCCACAGCAAGTTGGGCCTTCGCCTCTGCCTCCCCTTTGAGTATAGACCAGGGGATATTCCAAGATGTTGTCTCATTGGCTATTAGGGGACAGGGATTGCTGAAGGTTTCAGCAAATTCTTTGACCTCTGGAAAGGGATTCAGCTCTTCTCCCTTCTCAATCTATAGTTCCTTGCCTTCATCACCTGATTTACACAGGCCTCAGCGACCTCAGGGTCCATTCTTCTCTACCAGATATGGGAGGAGGTTTTGATGAGAAAGGAAGGCATTCCCATCTGAACACCGTTACTCCTCTCGTTTCCAGAATGTGAGAGAGTGAGATTTTTTTGAGCAAAATCTTTCAGAGGAAGGGCAATCTCGCCCAGAGCAGACATCCTCGCATTGGTCTCAAACCTTACTCTCTTCAGGCCATTACTCAGGCAAGGCCTGGGTCACTGCCAAGCGGTCGCCAAAGGAAGTGGCTCCTGAGCCACAAAAATCCCTCTAGCCAGGGGGATTCACTCTTTCTCCAAGCCTGTATGTGCATGCAGAGGTTTTGCCTTCTTCCATTTTGTTCCTGCGACATCGTCAAAGAACATTGTGCATCCCCTTTGTGACAGGTCTTGCCCATCTTCTCTATAAACCGTTACGACAATGTCAGCGCAGCTCTGGACAAATGCCTGGCAGTGCCTTCTGTTGACATTCTGGTTTCTGGCATGTTTCTTCTCTGTCTTGGCACTCCCACTGAGCCCAGAAGAGATCCTGAAAACCAAGATGATAAACATTCCGAAAAAACAAAGGGAAAAACCCGGTTCAAGCCGCAATCACAAGGTTGCTGCTAGGGCTGTTCGCGGCCTTCAACAAGCAACATCCTTTTCACTGAGGGCATCCATTACGGTGGCTGCACCAACTCCAGGAATAGATTGCCTGCTTCTGGACCTTCAGGTCTCACTAAGACTTTAATAAGATTATCGCATTGCAGAATCACTTTGAGGATGCCACTCTCAATTCCATCAAAATTTGCATCCAAGACCATGTGGCATCTTCTGTAGCAGGCAAGACTTTATATGGCTCCGAAATTGGCAGGGCAGAGTTCATTGCCGAAAATGGAAGCTGACTTCAGTTCCCATTTGCAGGCAGATAGAGCTTTTTGGTTGATGCTCTGGCGAACCTGATCTCATCGGAAACCAGAGAATAAATGTTAAAATTCTTCTCTTCCTCCAGGCCGACTATTTGCCCTGCTCCCTATCACCATCCTGGCATTCTGAGCGAGACCTCATTCTCGCTTCCCCCACTCTTCAGAGGTACCCAACGCAACGTGTGGACAGCATCTGCAGGCAACAACTTACTACTGGTAAACGGCCCTTTCAGGGAAGCGCGAGAGGCGCGTCATTCCTTTCCGTCACTCTTAAAGTAATCCCCTCGTTCTCCTCACCCATCGGAGGTCACCTAGCCTTCTTTGCTCCAAATGGGAGGAGTCAACGAATGGATGCCTGGGTGCTCAGCACTATTAGGATCAAGATTACAATTGGACTTCCTAATGCCAACCCCCAAAAAATTTTTTTATCTTGGTCTGTCTCTTGGGACATTTCAAGGACAGCCCCTCAGTGAATTAGGGCATTTCAAGTGCACCTTCTTGAAATCAGGCTATTCAAACCTGTTCCCCTCTCTCAATGCGGATGGTGGGCTTTACTCTCGCCTTTTCATCAATTCCCAAAGCCTTGGGGGTGGGGGTGGGGTGGCGAAGCCATCCTTGATCTACAAATTTTCTCAACCAATTTTGTAAAAATACAGCGTGATTTAAAATCTAGACTCTGCATTCGATTATAGAGAGCGTTCGGAGGGCGAACCTCTCTTCCATTGATTCTCACTTGAGGCTTCCCTCCACATCCCAATTTCGGTCTCATCATTGCCAGTTTTCTCCGTTTCTGTTATCAGGAATACCCATTACGGTATCAAGCACTTTCCCTTCGGCCTCTCATTGGCCCCAAGGGTCTTCCAAAGGTTCTGAGCGTCGGGGATCCCTTGCCCCCAGCCCCCCCAGCCACATTGATGGGCATTCTCTGTGTTCTATCTCCAGTTGATGATCCATGCTACTTGGACAACATGTTGGATACTGTTCCTCCTCCATCCATGCGCGGCCATCGGGTATCTTGCAAATTACCTCCTGTCATATCTCAAGAGACATGGATTTTCCATCAACACCCAAAAAGAGCCAGCTCTCTCCCCAACCAAAATTGAACACTTGGGAGGACGTTATACGATTACCATGATCATGCCAGGTTTTCCTGTCCCTAGCTTTCGTGGAAAGAGCCTTGCGAAATATCATCAGGCAGGCCCAGCAACATCCAAACTATCCCCCTGTTGCCTTGCTGTCCAAACTTTATGGGGAAGATGGTCTCCTGTATTTGACATCGGGTCCTGTGGGCTCAGTTCCACTCCTGAGCACCCTCCAATGCTTTCCTACTTCCCTAATCATAGCAGGAAACCAGCCATATCCATCAAGGTCCCACTCTCACCAAAAAAACAAAAAAAATCCAAGGGGGGGGGAAAAAGAATTTCCTTTCTCAAAATTGTGGGGGGGTGGGGGCGGTTTTTTTTTCCACCCCATATTTTGTTTTTTTTTTTTTCCAAAAAATTTTATTTTTTTTTTTTTCCTTTTGGGAAGGGGGGGAAAACTTTTTTTTTTCCCCCTTGTTCAGGCACCCTGACAGGCTAGTGATAACCACTTGATGCAGGCTTCTGGGTTGGCGGTTCCCATATGCAGGGGCCAGAAAAGCTCAGAGCATTTGGTCCAGGTCAGAGCAGACCTCCCATAAATTGGCTAGAGCTCAGAGCCATTTTTCTCTGGCTCTCAAGCATTTCAGGCAATCAGAAAACGGCTCTCATGTTCTAGTTCTTATGGGACAACATGGCCAGAAAGGCTCATGTCAACCGGCAAGGGGAATGAGGTCCAAAGCCTTCATGAAAGAGAGAGGCTGCTATGGTTGGGGATTAGGGGCCCAGAGAACACCTGTATGTCTGATCTCGATGGCGACCCAACATCTCTGGGGGTCGACAACTCCCAGGACTGATTGGCGCTCAGCAGGTGAGCCTAGATCGATCAGGCCAGAATTGTCCATTTCCTCCTCGTCTCTATTCAGGACCTTTCCCTCAGATTCGAACACCGGAGGTAGATCTCTTCCCACTCCCTCAAAATGCCCAAGTCACCAGATTCCTCACCAAGTTTCTTTCCAGAAGCGGGGAATGGTGACCGATGCTCTTTCAGTGTAAGATGGCCCAGGAGGTCTCCTCTATGCCCTTTCCCTTGGCTTCCAATCATTCGCAAGTAATTCAGAGATGTTGGAGGAACTAATGCCGAAGCTCCTTCTCCTGGCCACCCTATTGGCCAAGGGAGGCCACTGGTTTGCAGGAACCTGGTTCAAACCTTTCGGTGGCTTCCTCCTTGGAGGATTCCCAAGCCCATCTTAAATCTCCCTTCTCCAGGGCCCTGCTCCACCCAGAGCCCCAGTGGTTTCAGCTACCATGTGCACTTTGAATGGCAAGCAGGTAGAGGAGGCTTGATCTTCAGAAAGGTGTCATTCCTCACTATCCTTGGTGGATCTCACAAACCTTCCACAAGGTGTATCTATGATCCACCTGGAAGGCTTTTTCCCGATGTTGCCTAGGAGAGGGTCTTTCTCCTGCTTCAGCCCAGTTGGCAGAAGTTCTTAGCTTCCTTCAGCTGGGCTAGAGAAAGGTTTGGCCCCCAAACACCTTTATGCAGCAGGTTGGGGCCCTTCCTCAGTCCTTTCATGGGGTTTTGCTTCCTTCCTTATCTCATCACCCTTCAGTCGGGATTTTTGAAAGGGGCTTCCAACCTGCACCTCTGGTGGTTCCACAGGTATCACTTCTTGGGACTTCATATGTGTCCTTAATGCCCTTACAAAGCCCCCCTTTTGCACCTCTCTAGAACAGTTGTCTCTCTGTTTCTATTATTCTGAATGTTAGTGTTCCTGTTGCCATCACTTCTGCCAGAGAGGGTTTCCGAGCTTGCTTGCTCTTTCCAATCAGACAGGACCTTTTGCTTACTATTCACAATTCATAGTGGCTTGATTCTCTGTCTGGACCCCCAATTTATATCCAAAGGTTAACACCTGCGTTTCTACAGGTCCCAGGACATTGTTTTGCCTACTTCTTGTCCTCTCCCGCACATGGACTTAGAGCAGCAGTGACACAAGCTAGACGTAGAAGGGCTCTTAGAATATATATTAAGCACACTTCCTCCTTCAGTGAAGTCGCGAGCCATGTTTGTTTCCGTTTTTCTCTTCTTCACTTGGGGCACAAGGCTCTTCTTCCGTACTATTAGCAGGTGGGTGTCAGGTTCTTGCATTGAGCAGGCCTACAAACTGCGGCCTTTCCGTTCCCCGGGTCTGACGGCGCCACTCTAACAGAAGCGCCGGCACACTTCTGCTGCCTGGATGACCCAAGCATCCTTTGAGAATTTTGTTCGGTGTGGCCACTGTGGACATTCCCCATCTCCTATCATCAGACCACTTTACCATCTGGGATGCCTTTGCTTTGGTGACTGCAGCACTTCGACAACAGGTGCTTCAACAAGTGGTTCCACAGTCAGCTTTTGATGAGCCAAATGGGACCCGCCTGTGGACATTTGCAAGCTTTGGTATGTCCATCCTAGGGCTCTCGATTGCAGATGGAGAAGAATGGCGGCATTTGTAGAAGTTACTGTGGAATGCCCTTTTCTATCTATGCTGCAAGAGAGCCCAACTCCCTTTGAATTCGGTCCGTAGATGGGTTAGACATATTTCTGTATTCATTTCTGTACTTCAGAGACACCTTTTCAGGCTGTCAAGTATCTTCCCAAAAACTGGGGCTATCTTCCCCATGGGACTTGCTTTTTTTCGTTAGTACAGGACTCACGCTTAAATGGATGTCATAGGGAAGCGAGTCAACCATCCTTGGGGCTCTCTTGCAAACATTAGATAAGAAGGGTGTTCACCAGTAACTTCTACCATGGCCCCTTCTAAACCAATCTGATTTCTCACTAAACTTTGCTAGTTACTTTTCTACTGCAGCTTCTGTCTTTAGCAATAGCACTAGACTTATATTACCCGCTTTACCAGTGCCTTTACAGTAGTGTTCCCCAAACCTTTTTTGCTTCCAGGAACCAGTTTCACGGCAGAAACACTTTTTCAAGCGACCGGACCAAAATTAAATTCTTCCCCAAATAGTAAAGGGCACTTCTTTACTATTTCTTTACTGAAAACATATTTTTATATATATTTTAATCACGATTATTCATTCTTTGTGGCCCAGTAGAAAATGATCCACGGACTGCTACCGGTCCGGGGCCCGGTGGTTGGGGACCCCTGCTTTACAGCCCTCTCTAAGGGGTTTACAGAGGAAGCATATTGCCCACAACAATCTGGCTTCTCTGGATGGAAACTAATCAATGAGAGAAGCAACCTAGAACTAAAGAGGAATTTCCTGCTAATCAGTGGAATGATTTGCCTTCAGAAATTGTGGATGCTCCAACACTGAATGTTTTAAAGAAGAAATTGGACAACCATTTGTCTGAAATGATATACGATTTCCTGTTTGAGCAGGAAGTCCTGTTTGACGAGAAGTCCTCCAAGGTCTCTTCCAACTGTTAGTCTGTTAAGCCTGGATTTCTGGGAGCAAGATATTTCACAGAAGAGAGGCCATCCCTGAGAAGGCTTATTGACAAGATGCCTTGGTAGACAGATTCTCAAGTGTTCTGTATCAGATGTCATAAGGCAGACAGATTTATTTCATTATCTTTGATTATGAGATTTATAAACCACTTTACTTTAAACCTTTTGGACCTCAGGAACTACCAAACTCATAATTTTAAATCCCAGGGACTACAAACTGTTTCTGTGGGTGTGGCCTACTTTGTGGGTATGGCTTGGTGGTCATGTGACTGGCTGGGCATGACTTGTATGCAAACATTATAAAAATTTATGTAAATATTGAATTTTTTTATAAAAAAGAGCAACTTTTACCCAGAATCACAGATTCATTCATTCAGAGTTCTGCCATCAACTAGCTCTGTCTGTCACTTAAAATTTGCTTGCAAACTCACAAAATTAACTCACAACACGCCATGTATGTAAATATTGAATTTTTTGTAAAAAAGAGCAACTTTTACCCAAAATCAGGCAAAGCAGGCAGGCAGATTGAGTTG
Organism: Laticauda laticaudata; assembly: GCA_004320025.1. NCBI lineage: Eukaryota > Metazoa > Chordata > Lepidosauria > Squamata > Elapidae > Laticauda > Laticauda laticaudata. Next base: position 26,538 of record BHFT01024408.1, read on the forward strand.
CTCACAGAATTACAGATTCACTTAGGATCTATCTCCAATCAGCTACCTGTTTCTTCAACAATGTTTTTTAATAATTAAAAAAAATTTTCTTGCAAGCAAACTCATAAAATTAACTCACAACACACCTTTATATAAATATGATGTTTTTTTTATAAAAAAGAGCAATTTTTATCCAAAATCAGGCAAGGCAGGCAGGCAGATTGAGTTGCTCACAGAATCATTCAGTGATCTATCTATCTATCTATCTATCTATCTATCTATTCTCTATCTATCTATCTATCTATCTATCTATCTATCTATCTATCTATCTTCTATCTATCTATCTATCTATCTGCCATCGGCTACCTGAAATCTCAAAGGATGCTATCTGCCATCGGCCATCTGTCACATAAAATTTGCTTGCCATGAGTCTGCACTGAATATAGAACCTTTAGCCCTAAAGGAAGTTCGGCTGTACTTAAAAGCAGATATAAAGACTAGCTAGAAAGCAAGAAATGCAACCTTTCCTGCTTTCTAGCTAATCTAAAATCTCCCGGGCACAGAAGAACAGCTAATAATCGGGGGGGGGGGGATAGCAATTTAGCAGGCAGGTTTGCTGGGTAAGGAGTGAGTGGGCTGGAAGAGTTCCTGCGGGCCATGTGGGTGGCACAGCCTTGTGTTCCTGCGCTGCCTGGATTAATTGCTTTGGGGAGTGCTCTGGGGGTGACATTTCTCTGTGGGCCACCAAAATTTCCTCACGAACTACCAGTGGGCCGCAGCCCACCGGTTGGCGACTACTGCTTTAAAGCAGGGGTTGCCAACCTTTTGGACATCACAGACCACCAAACTCATAATTTTAAATCCTGTGGACCACTAATACAAATCCAGCACACCACTCATTGAAGTGCCTGGACTCCCAATGACAGGATGGGGTGCTTCAGGCACTGCCTGTTTCTGCAACCTTAAATACCCAAACAGTCATTTGGATCTCTTTCCCATAGAAAACAAAACACCTGGATCTCTCATCTCTTTCTCTCTCATCTCTCTCTTTCTTTTTCCCTCCGCCCTCTCTTTCTCTCTTTCTTCCTTTTCCCTCTTTCTCTTCCCTTCTTTCTTTCTCCAATTCTCCCTTTCTCTTTCCCTCTTTCTTTCCCTCCCTCATGCTCTATTTCTCTCTCTCTCTTCTCCTCTCTTTCTCTATCCTTCTCTCTTTCTCCCTCTTTCTCTCTCTCTCTTTCCTCCCCTCTCTCTCTGTCTCCGGGGGTAGGGATGGGGGGAAAGAAACCTCTGAACTGGTGCTGCGTGGTGAGGATCTGATGTCCGGAGACTGACAAGCAACATGCTGAAGACCAGATGGGAGGTAGGGCAACAGGAGTGATACGGGTGGTGGATGGACTCATACATGTGGGAGATCACAGCATTGAAGCCCTTCCTGAGTGTACGCTGGTCTGTGAGGGGATGGGTGGGGGGAAAGGAAACTCAGAACTGGCGTTACCTCCTGCCTCCATGTATTGAGGAGGTAGAGCAACTGCCAGCAATGCCCTTGGGTGAAGATGTTGCGAGGGAGAAGCTCAATGCCCTCCCCTCCAGAATTTTTCTTCCTCCTTGCCAGAAGTTCTCACATGCAAAGCAGTCACTGCCCCTCTGGCACCTGACAAGCCTCCTCCTTCATGCTGGGCGTGTGAGCACTTCTGGCAAGGAGGAAGAGGGGGTCAAGCCTCCCCCTCACAACATCTTCCTGCAACTCAGGAAGTCCGTGCTCTTCCCGCTGCTGCTTGGCCTCCTTGATGGGCTGAGGCAGGAGGCAGCAACCATGACATGAGTTTGCTAGGGAGACTACTGGATTGCTCCATCTCCCTGCCAGCCATCTGGTCTTCAGCATGTTGCAGTCAATCACAATTTTCTCATGGACCACTAGTGGGCTGTGGCCCACTGATTGGCGACTGCTCTAAAGGCACTGGATAATATACAGAGTCTTCTTCTTCCATGTCTAGATCTTTAAACTGCCAGAAATCCACCTTTTTGGCTTTGCCAAAAATAAGTCAATATCGGTATATATTTCTGGTAGTAGCTGACATACCAGCAGATGGACAGGACTCCATGTATCTCCACATTCAGATAATATGTTGTTATCTGCTAAGAGTCTCCACTTGAGCATATTCAACCTATTCATGTCCTCCAGATAGTATAAAGGAGGTCAGATCCTTCAGCTATATCCTCCTTTAATGTTATTCCTTGCTCGATGGTTTCCTTTCTCCATCTTTTAATTTGATTTTGATCTTATGTATTGTCAAGAATATTTGTTCTTGCTATAAAGCTGTTCATATTTTGAATTGGTGGGCATGGGGCTTATGTCCGTTTAGAAGATGTTGAAGATCATTCTTTTGCTCAGTTCTCTCAGCATATGCTGCTACTTCTTTCCTGATCTTAGATGGAACAATGCCAGCGGGAAGATATATTTCCTCAATTACTGTTGGTTTGAGACAACTTGTCGCTAAGCATACTGCTTCATGATGATGATATCAACTTGTTTTGCATGTGCAGAAGTGCCCAACACTGAAGCAGCATACTCTGCTGCAGAGATGCTCAGGGCTAATGCTGATGTGTGTAATGTAGATGGTTGAGCTCCCCACATATAGTTCATCAATTTCCTGATATTCCTTGAGCTGATGTTAGCCTTAGCGTTCAGGCAATGCTGTTTAAAAGAGACAATGCAGAGTGAAACAATCCAAAAATCAATGTAATTTTTTAAAAAAATCTGAAAGAAATTACTGGCAATAATGGCGTGTATCTTTCTTAAGGCCATGTCACACTGGTTGACGGATGCAAAAAGTTTGTAAAAAGGACACAGTGGACAAGAAAAATGTTCCATCTGTTGTTATCCGCTCTCAAAAGGGGCAAAAATTTGCACTTGGCATAACGACCAGGGCGGACATAACACGGGAAAGGAACGAGACGGGGGGAGGAACGCAGGCGGGATGGAAAGCGGGATGCGGAATGGAAGTCTAGTGGATGAAGCGGATGAGAGCGGATAGGTCCCCTCTGTGAATGTTTTCCATTTTTTATGCTTTGTTTGCGAACTGCATCCGCTTTCATCCTTTCTCCGTCGTGCTCCTAAGCTCGCGCGTCCTTGTCACATCCGTTCCGCTTTCTCCCTGTGTCCGTTTACCGCTGGAGCGGATTTGATTGGGCAGATGCGCAGCGGATGCCTAGAGGAATACGGATGCGTAACCAGATGACAACGGATGCAGAACGGAGTCCCCGTATGCCTAGCGGATGCAGAACGGACACGTTGGATACATTTTCCGCTCAAAAGTTTTGAGGAGCTCAAAACATTTTGAGTGGATGAAATGTCAATGACGGATGCTGGACAGTAGAGAGGATGAAAACGGAGGCAGTGAGTAGAGGAACGGATGCACGTCGCGTTAACCAACGGATGGCAAGAGTTTCTCTCCATTTTACATCCTCTTTCCATCCGTTGGTGCAGTGTGACATGGGATTTAGCTCCTAATTACCAAATCCTTTCCAGAAAAGCCATATTATAGCTAATTTCTGGACAGTCATAAAAAATGACAGCCATTCTTCCCTCACAGGGTTAGCTGTGCCAAAGGAAAGGAATAGCTAAGAACACCAAGAGTCAACCTGGAAAAGATGGTCTTGAGGCCCTGAGCCATGTAAAGTATTAAATATGACAACCAGCTCTTTGTCCTGTGCTCAGAAACGAATTGGCAGCCAAAGTAACTCCTTTAGTAGTGGTGTTAGAGGAGTGAATCTTAATATTTTCAGAAGTATGTGATTTGCCATGTGCTGAACCAGTTGAAACTTCTGAATAGTTATCAAAGGCAGCCCTATATACATTTAGTTACAGTAGTCCAAATGTGAGTGATAAACTTATAAATGACAGCATAATATATGAATACTTGCAACTGGCATACAAAATGTAATTTTGGTTTCATGGTTTTTTTAAATTATAAAATTATATCATTAATTCATTTATGGACCTAATTTTAACATTATCATATAGCCAAATTCCACTGATCTTTCAATAATTCAAACACCAATATATTATATATTTTTCATAGTTTACAATATGTTCAGGAAATAAAAGGTTAAGATATCTCCAAGAGAGTATCTGCCTCTTGCTAACTCTTCTCTCCCTTTCACTTCATGTATTCCTCATATAGGATGCATAAAATAGCATTAAACAAATAAACAAAAAACTGGCTCTGATTCCAATTGTATTATTTTTCTGGTGGTTGCTGTACTGGTAACATTGCAGTTGTTATGCACGTTGTTAATGTTTTGGAATTATGCTGTAACTTAAACACTGTGCAGGAATTATCCCTTCTTCTAAACAGAAATTCAGGGAAGGAATAGTATTTAGTCTTTGAAATAGAGAAGGAGCCTTTTAACTTCAGACAGGTAAAGTGAATCAATGTCTCAAAAGCCAGAGCAATTCAGTGTTAAAGCAGGGGGGGATCTACTAGTGTATAAGAAAGAGAGCTTTCTAGATTTAAATAATAATAATTAAAATATAATTATTTCAATAATAATTTGAAATTAAAGAAATTTCAAAAATAGAGGAAGACTGTTCTTATATGAGGTGAACACTAGTTCAAACAGAGAATACATTTAGACTGTCACTTTAATGTGCTATTCTCCATAATGAGCTGGCAACAAAACAAGTTGGCACTCATTGGACTGCCCTTATGGCTGATTATATTTCTGCCCACGGAACTAGACCAATGAATGAAGCTGCCTTTGTTTTGAATGTAAAACAATCTAAGGAAAATGAGCAGTGGATTCCTCTGACTTTGTTTCTCTTCCAGTGAAGCACTTTTTGACAATCACTCGACTACCTTCCTTAATATGGGTTGATACAAGAATGGACAAATGTAGGCAGGTGCTTAGAACAGGTGCATTAGCCATCTGCCAAACTTACTGCCTTGTCCTATGCCTGTTGTGTGGCAATCAAACAATATATAAACATACAACTAGCACTCTTCACAAAGGATGTTAAACCCATGTCCAAAAATAGCCCAATCAACAAATCACAGGTAGGAAAGAGAGGGTGCGGTGAAGTAGGAGAGAGAGTAATAGTAAGCTCTGTTCTTGGCTTGTGCTGAAAAGAAATGACAGTGTGTGATAGATAGCATGTGATCATAGTAAGTAGCTATATCTTACAGCACCCAGAAGTAAACAATATGGCATAGGGATAACCTCTCTTCAAAGTAATAAAAACAGTAAAAAGTGTAATCATGGGAACTGGTGTTGAGGTAATTCCCCATAAGGAGAATGAGCGCATACAGGGAGACATATTTGAAAGAAGTGTTTGAATAATACACACACAGAACACAGATACACTGTACAGTAAATGTAGGGTTTTACTTCCAGAAAGGTTTAAGCAAAGTCCAAAATAAGCAATCCAAAATCATTCACAGGTAAATCAGTCAGTTTTCAATCCAGGGAAAATCCAAATATCAAAGTCCAGTGTCAAAAAACAGTTCNCGGCAATACTTTCCAACAGAAGGAAACAGGTACTCACTCAGACACACTCTCTTCTGAGACTAAGACTAAGACTAAAACAATCCAGGTTTCTGGCTCCATTTTATGGCCGTTTGAGAAACCACACTTAATTGCATGCTCTTGCATTCCCTTAAAGAGACAGTATTAAAATGTCTTTCCTGGTTTATATATTTCTAACCCAAATACCTGTTAGGTGACTTATATTCCTAACAAATACCTTCCCAGCAGAACCAGTTAAAAAACTGTAAAATGCTCATTATTTACAAAATAGCTTTCTTTCTTTTTTTTTTAGCAAGAACTAATCTTATGTTACATAAACATAGACTGACTCTATGTTGCTAATTCTGATTTTTAAATACAAATCTTGTTCACTTTCATAACAGTGCTAAGGCTAGGTATATAAGAGGCCCACATAACATCTAACAATTACTTTTGGAAGAACTTATTATGTTTTGCATGGGTAAGTCTCAGTAGAAACTAGTAATCCAGTCTCTTTGCAATCCAAACCAACATGGCCATAGAGAGCAGCAGCCTGTAAATGGACATGTTTGCAGGACTTTAAAATAACCAGTAAAAATTGAGCAAATCCCAACCCGACTTTGTCATCAACCACATCATTATGATGCATGTTAGCAAAAATTGTCTCAGAAGGGAAGGGAAGACTTTACAGGTAGTCCTTGATTACCCATTCCTAAACAAGGTTGTTGTTAAGTGAATTGTGCCTGAATATACAACCTTTTTGCCATGATTGTTAAATGAATCACTGCAGCTAAGTAAATCATGAGATCATTAAATGAATCTGGCTTCCTCCATTGACTTTGCTTGACAGAAGCTGGCTGGGAAGATCTAAATGCAAGCAGATAAATCCAGAATGCTGTAACTATTGTAAATACATGCTGGTTGCCTGGTGTCCATATTTTGATCACATGTCAACGGAGATGCTGTGAATGGTGATAACTGCAAGTACCAGTCGTTATTTTCAGTCTATCATTTTTTGTCATTTTTTTCAGGGTGGTTGTAGCTTTGAACAGTTGTGAAATTAGTGGTTGTAAATCAAGGACAATCTGCACTTAAACTGGAATAAAGCTGATTTTAATTGCCTAACTGGCTGGAAAGTAAATAAATCTATCTGTTCAGCAAATTCTCTCATCATTAAAAAATCTCATTCTAATCTAAGATGCTATTCTAAGCATCATTAAAAATTATATAAATAATATTGCAGAAAAAAATAATTTAAAAATATACAATTTATTTTATTTGCCTCTCATGAGCTGGACATCTAAATCAAGGGTCTCCAAATTTCATCTCTCTTGTTTGTCAGATCTAAGGTTGCAGTACTATACTCTAGAATTAAAATTTAGAGAATTAAATGTTCATAATAAGCACTGTCAACTTCACATTTAGTATCTCTTCCCTTTTTAACCTTTTTTAAAGCCTCATTTTTAGACATTCTTTACTCAAACAGGAATGAAGTAACATCTTGAAAATAAGTATTCTTTATTCAGTGTCTGTTCTGTATGTAACTGCTTTGTTTATAGTGATAGAGACATATGCTGGCTGCTAATGTTACACCATATGCAAAGAAACAAAATGCCTTTTGTGCAAATGGACTTTTCATTCTTGTTACTAGATAAGTGTTACATGGAATTAAGATGCATGAAGAGGTGTAAAAATCTGTGTCTATTTAGATTTGCCTGAATTTGAGAGAACTGAACACCAGAGTAGCAAGTGGGGAATCACATTTTGAACTCCTACCTCTAAGAATGAGCAAGCCATTCTAATGGAGGCTGTTGAAGAGTGGAAAAACCACTTAAAATGAATGTGCGGCCAGCATCTTGGGTGCTAAAAAAAGCAGGTGGTAAAGAAACACTTTGCAATAATCACTATGGTGAAAGCAAGGCGTATTTACACTTAACCATTGAGGGGGGCTGGAAAAGAGCAAATCGTTCTAGTACTGTTCAGGCAAGCCATGAAAGACAATTTGCATTTGAGTAATATCTTTTCAAATATTGAGTTGGATTGACCAACTGATTTATCAGATTTAGTTCTGCAATTTTGGAATGTTGCAGTTTATTTAAGAAGGAGAGGCAGAACAGATTTGACTTAAATATCTCACTCGACAAAATGGACTTACTGTATCTTCAGTTTGTAGAGGCATTTGAGTTTTTATGATACTTTATGGTTTTGGTTAATGGACAAGAAAGCACAGAACTGATTAGTTACAATCTCATGATGATGACAACAATGAGAATGCATTGTGGAACATTTATTATGTTTAGCATGAAAAAGAAATATCAAGAAGGGGCGGCTATTGTAACAGCTGAAGTAAAAATCACATGGTTATCCTAATCAAGATTTGTGAAAAATGCAGAAATTTATCCATCTGACCAGATTCAGAAAGTTGTATTTGTATTCTTCTTACCATGAATGTTTCAGCAATTCAGCAAAGTGACAAATTGTCAGGCTTTCATATGAAATTGGATTTGCTTTTTTGTTGTTTTAAATAAACACTTTTTAGTGTTTAAATAAACACTTTCTGTGATCAGATTTGAAATGACTTTAAGAATGTGAACTACATAAAAACATATAGATCAGTGTTTTTAAATTTCAATCATATATTACAGTTTCCTTGACTGGATTTGACTGCTTTGATAATTCAGGATAATAATTGCTTTACTCGGGCAAAAATATGAATTTTAGTTATGTTATTATCAAGCTGCTTGGACTCTATGATGCCAAGTATTTGTTCAAGTTAAGGAAATATTTAATTTACACATAAAAATATCATCAACATTCTTAATAATGTTATGGTTCCCAATGAAAATGAGGCTGATGACTTTAAAGAGAACTTAAAGACAGCTAGATGCCACAGTGATGCAGGAATAAGACAGAGAAAAGGAATTGCTTTTCTTCATCCTTTCCTTTAAGACCATTTTCTATACCCTCTACAACTATCTACTTTCATAAGTTGGCATTTATCACTGCTTGGATCCCAATCAAATGCTACCTCCTGGGGGTTTCTTGATCAGCTAAGCGGCAGAGCTCAGAACAATAAAGGGTCTTGTTCGATATTAGCATACTTGTAATACCGCTTCCTGATTGGTCCACAAATACCACACTGTGATTGGTTCTTCAAACTACGGTGATTGGTCCATAATTGCCGCCCTGTGATTGGTCCGCCTGAGCAGCGGGAGAGTCAAGAAGCCGTCATTGGCCATGAGCAGCCGCTATAAAAGAGGCTGCCGTGGCTCCGCAGTCAGACTGATTCCAGGAACCAAATAAAGAGCTAAAAGTCACACTGGTCTCGCATCTCTCTTTCCCCACGACACAACACTGGCAACGAGGGTGGGATTCTGAGACAAAGGAGACCAGTTGAGCATGTGGCGATGAGAATGGAGCAACATGGCCGGCAACAACGTGCCACCCGCACCGTTCAACCCAGCGATGGAGGACTGGGAATCGTACATCGACAGATTCCTCATGTTCCTTAATGGAGTTACAAGAGGATCTCAGACAACAGGAAGAGAGCCGTGTTCCTGACACACTGTGGGCCACAGTGTTTAAGATGGGCCAAGGCATTGGCTAAAAACTGAAGACGTAAAGCAAATGGCCTGGCCAGATTTTGGACAAAATACTGAGGGCCCATTATGCGCCAACTGTCTCCAGCCTTATCCAAAGACATGAATTCTATAAACAGGACCAGAAAAAGGTGAGAGCATCGGCGGATTTTGTAGCGGCTCTAAGAGACATTGGAGGGTTGTGGCAAGTTCTCAACATGGATGAAGCCATGGAGAGACTGCGTGGTCCTAGGACTGAGAGACCTCACCTTGCAGAGCCAACTGCTGACCCGACCAAACATCACAGTCACAGAGGCCATTGCTGAGGCCACGGCAGCCGAAGCCGACGAAAATCAGCAGCCACCATGCGGCTAATGAAATATGGCAACCAGGAAACACCGCAGAGTCAAGCCAACCTCAGAAGAAGAAAACCAGAGGGCACCACAAGACCACACCACACACCATGAAGACATCGAGTCCTTATCGCGAGACCGATGACGAGGAGAAGAAATACATAGACTCCAATCGGAACAAAACAGAATGGGAGAGGAGAAGAACATAAGTCGGGTTCCAGTGCGCCGTGTGCAGAGGAGACCACCCCCATTCTGAGTGCTGTTTTCTTGACGCGGTGTTTGCTGGCACTGCGAGAGATGGGGACATATAGCAAGATCTGCCGGAACCGAAAGAGCTACAGCCCCAGACGAAGAGACAGCACTCCCCCCAGAATGAGAGAAAGATAGGCAGGGAGCCATTGGAGCCAAGAAAACAGAAACAAATGGCTCAATGAAGCCTTCCAGAAGCGAAGACACACACCAAACGATAACCCATTAGGCATTCGAGCACAACACCGATGCCCGAAAGGTACATGCGCAAGTCAACATCGAAGGCCAACAATGCAAAATGGACGTAGACTCCAGGTCTACCTGTCTATGGTATCATGGAACACACTTAAGAGAACTGATACCTAACATACAAAGAAAGGAACTAGAGAGCCAAACACTGACCCTGAAAGACTACCAAGGGAACAAGATCCCCGTAGTCGGACTCGGACATTTCCAAGTTAAATTCAAAAAACACACAGAAATTCTTCCATAAACAATAGTAGACGCGGAACGGCCCAAGCCTACTGGGACTCAAATGGTTCATGCCCCTGGGAATTGGAGTGACGCAGAATCAACTGCATTACCGAGAACAGACTGGAGAGAGAGCCTGATGAGGGATTTCTAGGATGTTGTTCGATGGGAAACTAGGCAAGTACCAAGGTCCCCTATATCATTTAATTTGAATCCAAACATAGCCCAATTCAGGTTAAAGGCAAGGTGAGTTTCTTTCCGCATTAAAACTGAAGATCGATGAGCAATTGGATAAACTCAATCGCACAGGGGGTATTGAACAAATAGACCACGCAAGGTGGGAAACCCCAATTGTGACTCTGATAAAGCCAGATGGGTCCATGCACATCTGCGGAGACTATAAGGCCACCTTCTAACCATTGCGCTTACAACAAAGCACATATGCTGTTTCCAGTGGTACAACATTCTGTTACATTCCATTGGGGGGAGGAAAGATCTTTGCGAGCTCGATCTTGCAACAAGTGTACCAGCAATTGCCAGTTGACCCCGAAACAGCAGAGGCACAAAAATTGTGACTCACAGGGGGTCATTCAGATGTAAAAGACTGCAATTTGGAGTCAGCGTGGCCCAGGGTGGTTTCCAAAGCTTGATGACTATCAAAACCAGACCTATTACAAGGAATAAAAGGGGTGGTTCCATATTTCGATGATGTGCTGGTATCAGCTAGTGACAAGAACCAATTGGAAAGCCACTCAGGGAAGCCTTACAAAGATTTCAAGAGGCGGGACTCAAAGTAAAAAAGAGAAAAATGCAGCTAGCCACCCCTAAAGTTGAATTCCCGGGGTACCTAATAGATAAAGAAGGAATCCACCCCACGGAACAGAAAATCAAAGCAATAAAAGAAAGCTCCCAGACCCAAAAATAAAACAGACCTGCAAGCATTTTTGGGACTCATTAACTTCTATAATGTCTTTCTGTCACAGAAGGCAACGACGGCGGAACCATTACACAGATTGCTGGATAAGACACTATCTGGACCTTGGGGGCAACAAGAAGAAGCCGTGTTCCAGGAAATAAAAGACTTGTTGAAATCCAAATCTGTGTGAATTTCAATACAGCGAGACCTTGCCAACTGACACTCACCTGTGACGCATCACCGTTCGGCGCGTCGGAGCCGTATGCAAGCCACACACTACCAGATGGGAGAGAAGTGCTTGATCGCGTTCCTGTTCCAAAATCTGTCTAAAGCAGAAAGAAACTGCAGCCAATTGGACAGAGGCGCTAGCAGCGATAACTGGAGTCAAGCGATTCCATGAATACCTCTATGGAAGGACTTCTTACTAATTACAGACCACAAGCCACTCTTGGAATACTAATAGGAAACAAGGCCACCCCAAACATACTGTCACCACGAATGACGAGGTGGTCTGAGTTCTTTGCCGCATACAATTACAAATTAATCCACCAGCCAGGGAAGGACATATCACACAGTGCCGCCCTGAGCCATTCTCCCCTGCCTGAACTGGGAAGTGATCCGGCACCAACACATCCACGCTACAAATTGAGACTTTACCAAACCTACCCATAACCGCAATGGACATTGTGAAAGAAACCACAAGAGACAAAAAGATGGCGTGGATTTTTAAACTGGGTAGGAAAAGGGTGGCCAGAAAAATGAGACAGACAAGACTTTAAACGCGTTCCAGAACAGACAGACGGAACTCTCAACTTTAAGTTGTATACTTTGTATATCTTTGTATACGTTGTATACTTGGTTGTTACTTTGGGGGGATTGGGTAGTCAATACCAGAAATACTCCAAGAACAAGTACTGTATATCGTGCATGAAGGACACCTGGGTATCGTTTCGAGTGAAATCCCAGGCCAGGAGTTATGTATGGTGGTCAGGGATGGATAAGGATAATTGGGAGATAGGTGGAACGTGCATGCAATGCCAAAAATCCAGATCTATACCCCTTGCTGTACCTGTACTCAAGCTGGGAAACACTGAGGGGACCCTGTTGAGAATACACATAGATTTTGCAGGGCCGACAAAAGGACACACATTTTTAATAATAGTAGACGCTACTCAAATTGGTTGGAGGTAAGCATCATGAACTCCACAACAAACAGAAGCTGTCATTAGACAGCTGAGGAAGCTGTTCGCAACACATGGGTTCTGGACCTATTGTTTGAGAACAACGGGCCGCAGTTTATGGCATTGACATTTGAAAAGTTCCTTGCCGAACATGGCATAAGGCATGCCTTGACAGCATCAGGTCAGCCAGCTACAAACGGGGAGGTGGAGCGCATGGTCCGCTATATGAAAGAGACTATAGAAAACTAGACACGGGGCACATACAAGAAAAAAATCTACAAAAATACTAACTATGCAACACATCACACCTAACACCACAACGAATAAAAGCCCAGCAGAACTATATTGATGGGCAGAAAATTAATGATTTTCTATACTATTTCGCACCTAGATTGATTACACCTTACTTACAGCCCTGAAAAACCAGCAGACTCCCTCTAAGTAATCCACCGCACATTCGGACAGGGAACCTGGTCTACGCAAAAATCCTCACGGGGCACCCACTTTGATTACCGCAACAATAACCCAAGTAACAGGACCCCGGTCATACAGACTAGAAACGGAGGATGGAAGAAGCTGGAGGAGACACATAGATCAACTGAGATCATGAATACTAGAAAGAAACACTAACCAAACCTGGGTGCGAAGAAAAAAGAACACACACACACATCAGAACCACAGCAAACATTAAAAAATAATAATAATAACCAAACTAGAGAGGGGGAGACCCCTCAAACACAATAGAGGGGAGGGGGAGACCCTCCACTAGCACAAGAAATACCACCAACAAACCCTAACAACCAACAGCACCAGTAACCCCAGAAAGAAACCACAATTTACTTACCTGGAGATGAGGTAGAGAAGAACTAGCAGAGGAAAACCAACACGAAGTCACTCCCAGAAGGGAGCAGCTAAGTGATTCTACCAGCTCAGATAGGCTGGGCGGGAGTGGCATGGCTAACTCCATCTTCCAGGAGGTTCATGGAGAAGGATGGGAGAAACAGCGATCCCGTCCTAACTGGCCAAAGACAACAATGCAACTGAGCTGCGCAGGTCAAGTAGACACCATAAAAGCCCCACCTACTTACGTGACTATGTAACGTAGGTTGGACTAAACCAAGTGGGGAGGGGTGTTCTATATTAGCATACTTGTAATATCACTTCCTGATTGGTCCAAAAATACCACACTGTGATTGGTTCTTCAAACTACAATGATTGGTCCACAATTGCCGCCCTATGATTGGTCCACCTGATCAGTGGGAGAGTCAAGGAACCGTCATTGGCCGCGAGCCGCAAGAAGCCGCTATAAAAGAGGCTGCCGCTGCTCCGCAGCCAGACTGATTCCAGGAACCAAATAAAGAGCTGAAAGTCACACTGGTCTCATGTCTCTCTTTCCCCGCGACACAACAGGTCTGTCTACTTATTAGGGATTAACTGTCTTGAACTCTTCCCAGATATGCATACTAGGAAATGCCTCAGTTGCTTCTATTGAATCTTCTCAGCTATAGTCTAACACAAAACAAAGTCAAGTAATTTTCTCTCAGATACCGAGTACAGTCCTCACAGTGATCCTCAAGGGTTCACCTGGCTCCCCTTTACCCAAGAGAGCCCTGATTACCTGACACAAGGTTGCTGGTTGGCTATCAATGGTTACAATAAAAGCAGAGAAGAGTGTTTCACTGCTCTTGCCACCACATGATAGGACCTAATAAAGTCTCTTATCTAAATGGCTTCCTATTTCATTTTATTGCAATATCTGCTGGAGGTCCTTTGTAAACAGGTCATATGGTCATAAAAAATTCACACAGGCATATTTCAATTTAAGTGTCTTGTCCTGTGTTCATTCCAAACTGTGACTAAGGTTTCACTGAACCATGCACCAGAGCCTTAGAAGCAGCTCCAAGTTTTCTGAATCCTACTGGGTCTATCAATGACTTGGGATAGACTGATTGCATAAGCCCAGTCTCCCTGCCTTGGGGCATCAACAAAGAACTCTAGACCCATAAGGGAATGATCTATCCATGGCAAAGGACTATATTAATGTCCTTCAACCCCAGATCACCATGCCCCCACCCTGAGACAAACATCAGACCCTATGTGCGACTTTTGCTCTCACAAACAGGGCATCAATAAGCTGGCTCAAATCCATGAACTCCCAGCCAATCTCCAATTCTGGGTAAGTCTGCTAACAACATCAGTCTGGGAAAACTCTACCACCAACTCACACAGGTTATGGGCAGGGGTACTGCTATACTGCAAGGAGATAGATGAGCAGCAAATCCAACTGATTCCGATAGCCTAATTTTACAAAGAGACTCTTGCATCTGTCCAGGACAGCATATTCATGAAATAATCTTTACAATCTTTCAGTAAATGTTCATTTCATAAATTAACTGTTAGATGTGGATTGCAAAAATGTTCAGTATCTCTTTACTGCCACTTAGTTGGGGACCAGATTTTGGTAGACAGATCAGATACCTAGGTAAACCTTTTTTTCTAAAGGCATTTCTTCATTTGACTTCCCTTACGATCCCAAAATTTAAATGGTAACAAGAAAGCCCAACTGATAAGAAGGTAAACAAGAAAAATCATGACTTTGAACACTGAGGGATGAATACCTCAACAAGTGCTACTAACATTTTCAAATGCCAAATTATAGTAATATTACTTACTAAATTTTGTAGTTATGATATGACTTCAAAATCTTTTCTTTCATTCCTTCTTTTGCAAGAGTTATTTGAACTATCCCCTTCAAAATGCTTTAGCAGATTAAAAATACAAAAGGCTATTTCATTCTTACAGCCTACTATTCTCAGTAACAGGTAATTTTAGATGATAAACTTGTCTTATGTGAAAAAAGCCTTTCTTAGCTTGAAACATACATGGAAAGTATTAAATCTATTGGAGACTGCTCTTCAGTGGTCTCCTTATGGGAACATTTGCATGGAGTAGTTATGGGTGATCCCAGATCTTCCCCTTTATCTGAAGATGAATTTCAAGGCACTGATTTGTAGGCTGACACCTCATTCTGTCACGGTTGTCTTCAGCCTGCCATTGTCTCCCTCAAAGTCAGCTATCTCTGACTTTCAAGGGAAGAAAATAATCACCAAAGTTTGTTGACTTGAATGAGTAGAAGAAAAATGCTTGTGACTTAAACACCTGGGCTAATCTATAGAAAGTTAATTTTTTTGTTCTTCAGTAGCCAGAATTTCTGTCTACATGCGACATTTCTTGTCTGCAAAAAAGCAGTTTATAGAGCTCCACTAAATCTGAAAATATTCTGCTATTATTGTCAGGTGCAAAAGACCAGTACCATATCTGAAGTTCCAATTAAAATCTGTCTATGCACAAGAATCTACTCCAGGGCTATCAAATTCCTGGTCTGCAGGCCGGATGCATCACACGCTGGCCGCACTCATGCTTGGTTTAGCAAAGGGTGGCAAAGTCCCGATATGTCATATGATGCAGCTGTGACAATGTCTCTTGCACTCTTACACTGCAAAAACATATGGACTACACAATTCGATCAGAGCAAAGCAATAGACGCAATCTACATAGACTTCTGTAAAGCCTTTGATTCAGTAGTACACAACAAACTACTCCTAAAA
>BHFT01024409.1:0-18078 GCA_004320025.1 Laticauda laticaudata
GACTTGCCCAAACATTAAAAGGGAGGCTTTCATGGCCTGAGAGGGGCAAAACCAGAGAGGCACAGTTACACCACACACGCAGGTGTCAACCTGGGTAACCTCGTAAGTTTGTGGACATCCATTTCCCAGAATCCTATATGAGTTTGGAGTTCCCCAAACTTAAAGTTGCCAGGTTTGCTTGGAAAACAGCGTTGTAGGAGGAGGGGAAGGGGTAAGAAAGAGGATATGGCCGTCTGTCCACTTCACAGTCAGCTTTCCGACGTCCTGAGCGCCTCAAAAGTCTCTCCTGCCAAAGACGACCCTTCTTCACCTGGTCTTCAGGGAGGTCATTTCCACACACCAAAGGGTCTCCGAAAAACAAGGAACATCCAGCAACATAGAGGAGCGAGACGTATCACACACTAAGTTAAAGCAAAAGCGTTTAAGCAGGGAAAACAAGAACTTTTGGACCGTATATACTGAAACAGCCCCCCCCTTTCCCCACTTTTAAATACCCTCTCCAACGAGGCTATTTGTCTTGACAACGCTCAGCCGCCCGATAGCTGGGAGTTGAGGATGGCGGTGTCCAACCTACCTGATCTCTCTCTCATCTCTGCTCTCCTCTACTCTCTCCCTCTCGCCGTCCCGTACATCCTCTCTATTCCTGTGCGAGATCTCTTCACATCATCTCTCTGGTCTCTCTCTCACCTCTCTCATCTATCTCTCTCTTACCTCTCTCATCCCTATCTCTCTATCTCTCCCTCCCTCTCTCTCTCCCTCTCTCTCTCTCTCTCTCTTCTCTACTTCTCTCTCTCTTACCTCTTGGCCAATTCCATTCAGCTGAACGGTGTCTTTAAAACTCCGGCAACAGGGTCGCCCAGAATGATTTGAGAAGTCAGCTCGGCTTATTTTCCTCCCCCCCCCGCCGCAAGAGCAATCGAGGGTCTAGTCAGAGACGCTGGAGAATGGCCGTTGGCCTGCCTTTGCAACCAGATGTTTCCAGGACCTGGAGAGGCTCCGGCAATTGGCCAGCTGTTTCCATGCCGGGCTTTCAGCCCTGGCCCCTCCCTTCCGTGGCGGGGTGCGGACTGGGGGCGGAGAGGAAGGAACCATGTGATGCATCTAAACTCTCTCCCCTCTCTTTATGTGCCTCCCCCTCCTCTTCGGGCTTGGGAAGGAAGGCCCAGCCATAAGGTGCTGCGCTTGTTCCACAAATCTTACCAAAGTCTAATAAAATGGTCTTGTATAGGGTTCTCCTGGGTCTGGGGGGGGGGGTTGGACTAGAAGACCTCTAAGATCCCTTCCAACTCAGTTATTCTATATTCTAAATCCTTGTAAAGTGAGAAGTTCCTCCTGCCAGGATTTGGAGGGGTGGGGAGGGGGTGGGGGGCACAGCTCGGTGCTGCTGCACTTCCTTCCTCCGGGACCAGCCCCTGGGCGCAGTTGGGCTTGGCTTTCTCTCTGCCCCCTTTTAATACCTACCTGGAGCTGCTGGGGACATTCCCAGGGGTGGGTCAGGGCCAGGTGTGCACCTCTGTCCCAGGCCAAGTGAGCGATGCTGGGGATGCCCTCTTGCGGGGTGGGGAGACTGTGGGGAGGGGGGCTCTGGATGGGGGACAATAGGCTTTGACTGGAGCCTGGTTAGGCTGCGTGGCTGTGGGTCTCTTCTGTATCTTGTGGAGGGGGGGTTGCCTTCTTTGATCCTGGGTGGGATTGCATTGCCCTAACAGGCCTGCTGTGTAATCTGCCCCCCACCTCACCCCCCTGGTGCTGGACTCATGACTCCTGCTGGAGGAGCGGGGAGCAATTGTGGCCTTTGCTGATGCCCCCTTCACTGATGCCCCCTTCCCGGGTGAAGAAGCCCCCTTTCAGTCATTCATGCCCCGATCATCTCCCAGATAAATTACTGCAATGTCTGTTCTGCATGGGGCTACCCTTGAAGATTGTCTGCAGAGGTGTGTTCTGACCCAAACCGTGTTCCAAGGAAACAAACATGAAACAGAGGTAACAGCAAAACCTTTTAGTGATTCTTTATGAATTCCATTCATTCCAGGTTAAAAGGCTGTTTCACACTAATTGTCTCTGATAAGAACGAGCCTTGCCAAGGTAGTGCAGGACTGCCAAGAACACCAGATAAAGTTGCCAAGGAATAATTCAAACACAAAGAGTCTCCAAACACCAACCAGGATACTCCGAACGTCCACAAGCCCTGCGTGCAAGAACTTTGCTTCCTGCAAAGAACTCTGGTTTTTCAGCTGGCTTTTATCTCTTAAGGGGGGGGCCATTACCTTGCAGCTTTACTCCCGAGTCGCCTGTGCTGCTGCAGCTGTTCTTTCCTACGCGTGCTGGGCACAGGCTCCTCGGGGGCCTCTTCCTCATTGCTGCCAGCCTCTACAACCTCCGAAGGCCACACTTCACTCCCTGATGGTCCTGGCCCCATCCCTGCATCACACGCAGGTCCCTCATCTGAGACCTCGCTCTCCGAGACCTCAGCCGTCCACACCTGCTGCTAGCGAACCACAACAAGATGTGAGCAGTTGTCCCTGTGGCACCCGTTGCGTGAGGTGTGACCAGTTGCTGGTTTGCTTCCAAATCCAATCCAGGTGCTGGGTATCACCTTTAAAGGCCTCCATGGCCCGGGACCAGGTTAGCGGGGGAGCCGTCGTGCCCCAATTACATTGTCCCATCTGCAAAGCATGATCGTGTTCACTGTGCTGGTTAGACAATATATAGTTAGTTTAGGAATGAGAGCTGCCCCCTTAAGGGAATGCTTCATGGGAAATGTAGTTCATGTTGTGGGGTCACATCTATAACCTTGACTGGTCACTGACTTTATGTCTGGTTGGGTTGGGGGAGTTTTTGGGCATTCTCATCTGGACCCCAGCATTGTGCAGGAGTCTTCCTTTGCTCTAAGGCTATGGGATGAAGATAACCCTCTTTTCACACTATTGAGGCAACGATTGGACATTAATGAATCTCAACATAACTATGAGTTATACCTTGAGGATGCCTAATAAAATCCAATCAATTAACTTTGTATGGAAGCCTTTGTAGTGTTGGACTGCTTGTCTGGTGATGTCCAGAAGTGTGGAGCATGAAACTCACCGTAACATGCCAAGACAATCCCCGCAAAGGCTCCCTGGCCCTGGCCTGGCTCATCCAGGCACAAAGCCAATAGTTGAGACATACCCCCCCCCCCCCCATGCAAGGCTGGGAAGCTTCCNCCCCCCCCCCCCCCAATGCAAGGCTGGGAAGCTTCCCGCATCTCTGTGTGGAAAACAAACATTCCAGGAATGATCTGGGATCCTAAGCTTTATATCCCACACTGAGTAGAAATGGAAAGTACAACAAAAATCTTTATTGTACTACTTTCGGTTTTTTTTCCCCCAATTTTTTTTTCAGATTTTCATAATTAGAAACCAATAGGAAAAAGGCCAGAACCAATCCAGCACTGGATGGAAATCACTTTCTTTTCCACCGTGTCTGAACTGGCCAAGAAGAGTCCTTTTCTATGTTTATTAAGCTTTAAAAAGCAGATTCTCTAAAATGTTGGCCTTCCTTCCTGGCACGTCCCGGAATGCTTGTATCAGTGGTGGAATCTCTTTGGCAGATGGTCAAGCCAGGAAGACTTTCAATTTTCTTTCTTTTTCTTTTTCATCTATCTAGATCTATCCATCCATCTATCCTTCTTTTAAAAAAAGCAGCAGATGCTCCTAAACTCCTTTGCAAATTAGGAAGAGCAACTGACCACCTCTTATTCTGGATTTTTCTAGGAAATATGTTCTTGTGGCTAATTGTATAGCTAACTTTCTATAAACCTTTGCATAAATAACTTGTTACTAGTGTAAAAAAAATTCCTCATTTATTCCAGGCTGTAATCATGGGGTTTTTTTTTTTGGTCCCTGGAGATGAGATTAAAATGTACCATGTGAAATCTTGGAATAGATGACCAGGATTCTTGTCTATATTTCCTGCCCCCCCCCTCAATGGATAGCTTGTTAAGACATGCAGGAAATAACCCCCCTAACTTAATTATGCAACCCCTACAATAATATTGCAAGAAGACAAGGTAATGTACATAATTTATTCATATCACAGAGTTTGGGCTGCCTTACTACAGAATGAACAGGGGCTCTTGAAAGGGAGGGGGAGGGGAGCAGACTCCTGGGGTTTGGTTCATGGATTTAGGCATCTCTGGGGAATCGGGTGAAAAGGGGGACTCCTCAGTCCTGAAAGGGTCTTCCAGGAACAAGTGGGGCGCACTAGGAAGGCCATACAGGACCTTTTCAATGAACATCTGTTGGTCTTCTATATCTCAGGTTCAGCAGGTCAGCTGGTCTCCTGTTTCTCCGACATTTGGGGAGCTCTTTTCAAGAGGTGAGACCTGTGCGCTCTTCCCCTCTGGTGCAATCTGGTTTCAGGGCTGACTGGGGGCCCTCCAGACACACCAAACCAGGGCTCTCCAACCTTGGCAACTTTAAGCCTGGGAGTTGAAGTCCTCCAGGCTTAAAACTGCCAAGGTAGTTGGAGAGCCCTGCATCAAAGCATCCCAAGGCCCGAGGGATTCACTTGGGTTGGAAAAGCTCCTGGGGGCTTCACAGAAAGAAATGAAGTCTGGGGGTCTCAAAGAGGCTTCCCCCCCAAAAGGCAGTTGGATTTTCTTGGTGTCTTCTACCCTTCCAACTGACTGGTGGAAGGATTTGGAAGATTTATACTCAGTGTAAAAGTCCAGTGCAGTGGCCTAGAGGAAGGCGCTCTTGCCTCACAACCAGGAGGCTGTGAGGTTCAATCCTAGGCAAAGGTTAATATTTGGAATATCTTCTGCTCAAGTGGGGGGGGGGGTTTGGACTAGATGACCTTCAAGGTCCCTTCCAACTCTGCTATTCTACTCTATGTCTACTCCTTGTGGACAGATGGTCATTTGCATCCTTTTTAGAGTCATTGAAGCCATTGGGAGGTTTGTCTGTGCCCTCAGGATCCCCTGAGTGATGCAAATGGGTGTGGATCCTTCTTAGGGACCACTGAAAGGACTGTGTGGTAAACAGGAGATGGGTGGTGCCGTATCCTTCCCCCTCTGTTGAGGGAGGGCTGTTCCATTTGGACACTGATGGCCTCTTTGACCCCTCTTTCAAAGCAGCAGTCTTCTCCGTCCAGAATGTGGACTTTGCTGTCTTCAAAAGAATGGACTTCGTCTTGTCTTCATGGTTTTGTTCTTCTGTGTTGTGTCCTGTGTTTGTGAGCATTGAGGTGCTAATACCACTCTATAAAGCCTTAGTAAGACCACACCTAGAGTCCTGCATCCAGTTTGGGTCATCAAAAAGTGCAGAGAAGAGCAACCAGGATGATTAGGGGACTGGAGGCTAAAACATACGTTGCAAGAACTGGGCCTGGCTGGTCTCGGGAAGAGAAGGACCAGAGGAGACAGGAGAGCATCTTCCAATATTGGAGGGGCTGCCCCAGAGAGGGTCAATCTATTCTTCAGAGCACCCAAAGCCCAGACAAGGAATAATGGATGGAAACTGACCAAGGAGAGATTCAACCTGGAAATAAGGAGAAACTTTTCTGACAGAACAACCCACAGAATAGAAGTTGCCTTCAGAAGTTGTGGGAGCTTCATCCCTGGAGGCTTTCAAGAAGGGACTGGACTGCCCTCTGTTTGAAATGGTGAAGACCTGCTTGGGGGGTTGGACTAGATGACCTATAAGATCCCTTCCAACTCTGCTTATCTGTTTTGTTTCCCCAACATACAGGTCTGTACATGTCTTGCTGCACTGCACTGCATAGACCACACTGCTCCCATTGTGTCTGGGTGTTTTGTCCTCGGGGTGGACAAGCTTCTGTCTCAATGCCTTGAAAGCCAATGACCAACTCTCCAGAGTGCTAAGGACCAGAGGACGAAGGAATGTCAGGAATAGAAACCCTTCCCTTCTCCACCATTCAGTCAGAACTGAAGAAGCTTCTTAGAATGAGAAGCAAAACATCTTCAAAGGGGGAAAAAAAGCAAGAAATCCCAGTTGCCTTTTGGAAAAAAGCATCCTTGGGACAACCAGGACCTGGAGGATGGAGAATCTCGGTAGATGTTCAGGCACAAGGATTGTCTTCTTCTGGTCTTACAATGCCAGGGAGTCTCCATGGAGACAGATGGCACCAGCCGGTCTGCCACTTCCAGCGGTCAAGGCCTTGGCTGCGGTGGTCATGCTTGGTCTTTGTTCAGTTGCCCTGGAAGGACAGGTGGCTGTTGCCCTCATCCTGCAACATGGCTCTTGGGGGCAGGAGGCGGCACAATGGGCAGCAAGGCCAACCAGGCCTCCGCGGGCTCAAACCCCCTTCCAGGCAAGGCAACGTTTCCTAGGGAGACAGAAGCTTCCGGTCATAGGGTGATGATGATGGCTTAGGAGTGGCCAGGATGCTGTGATCCAAATTCCACCTGTTCTTTTTAACGTGGAATCACCCAGTTCTGACCACACCCTGCGGACGCCCCTGCTTCAGAGCAGCAGAAACAGAGAAGTGCAGGAAAGTCCTCAGCTTACGACCAGAATTGAGCCCAACATTTTTGTTGCTTGTGAGTTTTGCCCCGTTTTATGATCTTTCTCGGCACAGTCATTAAGTGAATCACTGCAGTTGCGGTCTGACTTCCCCGTTGACTTTGCTTGTCAGAAGGTTGCAAAAGGGGATCTCGTGACCCCGGAATTCTGCAACTGTCATAAGTATAAGTCAGTTACCAAGCATCTGAATTTTGATCATGTGACCAGGAGGATGCTGCAAGTCGTGAAAGTGTGAAAAATGGGGTAGGGGGAATCCCTTTTGCCAGTGCCCTTGTAATTTTGAGCGGTCACTAAATGAATGTTTGTTAAGTCAGGGACTACCCATGTCTCAGATTACCCCTGGGGTTATGGGAGGCAGGCAAACAGCTGGAATTTCCTCTACACCAGGGGTGTCAAACTCAAGGCCCCTGGGGAGGACCTGGCCCCTGGGGGGCTTAGATCTGGCCTGCGGGGCCACCCTGGAAACAGTGAAGGAGTGGCCCGTGGTACTTCTGCCAGAGGTCCATTTTCAGCTGCAATGGCCTCCTGCAACCCTCTGCCGTGAAAACGGAGCTGCAGGAGGCCGAGACAGCAGAAAATGGAGCTCGGGAGCAGCCCGTTTTCATTGGCAGAGCACTTGAGCCATCACAGCTGCCGATATGAGTGATGTTGAGCTGGCCAGCTCCCCGCCCGAGGTTAAACACGACCCTGATGCAGCCTTCAATGAACTCCAGTTTGACACACACACACACACACACCCCGTTTCCCCACAATGCTGAGTTTTGCTAGAAAGGAGACTGTCCCCAGGGAACCAGGGGCTTCCCAACAAACCAGAGTTTTCTTTGAGGCTGGGACGATCTTATGGCTTTGAATCTGAGGTTTTTCTTCCCTTTGAACCCCAGCCCCCTTTCCCCCACCAAAGGAGACCGGCCACTGCAGGTAGGCTGCCGAGGGGGTTAAGCCCACCGGGTCAGCCAGGACCTCAGCCGGGGATTCGGCAGGTATCCCTTAGGGTGTTGAATGTTCTGGCAGAACCTGCAGAACAAGCTGCCACAGCCAGACAAGAAGTTCCCTTCCAAAGTTGTGGCTGCTCCATCCCTGGAAGTTTTCAAGCACACGCAGGACAGCCATTTGTCCAGGATGATATAAGGTCTCCTGCTGGAGCAGGGGGTTGGACTAGAAGACCTCAAAGGTCCAAAGAAGCAAAACAGGCACCCTGACCACAGGGCCTGCCCTGCCCCTTGGCTCTGGCGGTGGGGGTGGGGGGTCTGAGGGACCTGGGAATCCAATATGCCCCCCCCCCATTATTTGCATGCAGATGGTGAAGGTTTCTAAGTCCCTCCCTCCCTCCCTCTCCCCCCAAACACAGTCAATGATTTCCACAACTCTTCAAGCCCTCCAGGAGGCTGCAGGAAGGGCAGGAAACGTAGGGACAGATCAGGTGGGGGCAGGGCTTTGATTCTTGGATGCAGATAAGCCCAGGCCCGGGGGGGGGGGGGCTTCCNNNNGGGGGGGGGGGGGCTTCCCTGGCTGGCAACGCTGCGGCCCTGGCAGGAGACCCCTTCTCGGGAGGTTGGGGCTCAGCTCCAGGAGAGGCATGAGCGGTTCTTACTGAGACATGAAATAGTCACGGCTCCTCCAGAGGGTGGGGGGCAATGGAAACGCTTGGCAGACAGTGCGGGGTAGACCTGGCATCCTCCAAGGTGGCAAAGGCAGTTTTCTCTCTTGGAAGCAAGGCTGGACCAGCACACAGGAAACCCCCTGGCCGCCCCCCTTCCTTAGGAAGACCGAGTGGCCAAGACCAGGAAGAAGCCGAAGGGAAGGGGCTGCAGTGGGTGAAGCCCCCCCCCCCCGAAGCTCCAGAGAAGAGAAAGGCCTTTGGGTCCACTGGAGTGCCAAAACAAGCCAGCAAGTGGCGCCTGGTTTCCTTGGCCAGCCAGAAACCAGAGTCTGCAGGGATGCTGGCCTCGGTTTCTCTCTCTCCCTCCCTCTCCCTGCCTGCCATTCAAAGCCAGAAAGCCACTGAGCTCCATCCATCCTGACCAATCAGAAACCAGGCTGTTCCCCCCCCCCCCCGGCTTGACCTTGCTGTGAAGAGGGGAGAGGGGGGCTGAGGGATGGACGCTCCAGTTTCATTCCCAGAGGCTGGGATGCTGTCGGAACCCCTGGATCCCGCAGGTCAGCACCACAGGAACGGAGCAGAAACGGAAGAGACCTGGACGCTGCTCTGGCCCTTTGGCGGCTGCCCAGAGAGGGTGCTGAAGTCTCGGATGAGAAGGGGCTGCTCCCCCCCTCAGCCCGCATTCTGCTGAGGCTGCCGGGACTGAGAGAGGGAGGGAGGGAGGGAGGGAGGGAGGGAGGAGGGTATACGGAGTCCGGAAGGCCAAGGCGCTTCCATCAGCCCTCCTGCAATTGTCCTGGCAGGGGGTGCAGCTCCCGGGGGGCCTCCGGAAATTTTGGGGCAGCCAGTCCAGCGTCTGTCACGAGGGCAAGAAGCTCCTTCCTTCCTTCTTTCCTTCCTTCCTTCCTCCGAGGAGGCCCGTCTTTTGGCCTTCCTTCTCCTGGCTCCGCCAAACGGCCTCACATCAATGGCTTGAGATGGATGGCGGCACTGTTGGGCCGGGCAGCAAGGATGTAGACCGTGCTTTCTCTCAAGAAGGCCGGCCAGGTGACGGTCCTGCTGGGGGCAAAGCAGAGGACAAACAGGGTGAGGGTCTCTGGGAGGGTCTCAATCCTCCTCCAGGTCAGGGGGGTCCCAAAAGGGCTTTCTTGCCATGTTTTTTGTTTTGTTTGAAAACATTTCGCTTCTCATCCAAGAAGCTTCTTCAGTTCTATCTGACGGGTGGGGAAATAAAGTCAGAACTGAAGAAGTTTGTTGGGTGAGAAGGGAACCAATTTCGAAAAAACAAAACAAAACACCAAGGAAGTCCGGTCGTCTTTTGGAAAAGCAGTTTTGGGGCAGCCAGAGGTGAAGTGGAGGCTGGCTAAGCCAAGCAGGGGGAGGACAGAGCCCAGTCTGAGTGATGCCCCATTGCTTGAGGCTGGGACTGGCCTGGGCCGTCTCCCCCTCCCTCCCCTCCTCTCTCTGAAAAGCATTTCACCAGTCATGCCTCTAGAAAACACTGAAAATAACACACCACACGCTCTCCCAGGAACTTACCATGAAAGGCAGGTATTTTTTCATGAAAAGAAACTTTTTAATGTGTTCTTTTGTTGGAAATTGTGCTACCAGACTCCTTATATCTGTAATTGAAGGAAAAATCAACCCCTTGAGCTCTGTCAGCACACGGCATGCCCCTTAATCAGAATAGAGCCGGAGGGGACCTTAGAGGTCTTCTAGTCCAACCCCCTGCTTAAGAAGGAGACCCCATGCCACTTGAGACAAGAGGCTCTGCAGTCTCTTCTTAAAAGCCCCCAGTGATGGAGCACCCATAACTTCTGGTGGCAAGGAGTTCCCTTGGTGAATTGTTCTCATTGTCTGGAAATTTCTCCTTCATTCTAGGCTGGTTCTCCCCTTGAGTAATTTCCATCTATTGTTTCTTGTCCTGCCTTCAGGTGCTTTGGAAAATAAGTTGACCCCTCTCTTCTTGAGGGCAGCCCCTCAGATACCAGAATGCTTCTATCCTGCCCCCCCCAGTCCTTCTTTTCTCTAGAGTAGCCAAGCCCAAGTCCTGCAATTGTTCTTCATACGTTTCGTCTCCAGGCCTTTCATCCTCTTAGTTGATCTTCTCTGCACGTTGTCCACAGTCTCAACCTCTTTTCTGTAATGTGGTGACCAAAACTGGATGCAGCGTTCCAGGTGTGGAACCCTTACTACGGCTTTATAAAGTGGTACTAATCTATCCGGTGATTTGGACCCTATGGCTCTGTTTACACAACCAAGGATCGCCTTGGCCTTTCTGGTTCCTGCCACACACGGCTGGCAGATGTGGCCAACTCGATTTGCAGGAAGCTCTCTGGTCCGAGAGCGTCTCCTTGGGGTAGAACTCAGGTCAAGGTGTGGGACGTCTGCCTGATTGCTTCAAATGTCAATGGGCAGATGAGGGAGGGACCCGTGGTAACAGCAGAGGCGCATCGGCGGTGGCGCAGGGATGACGCCATTTTGCTGGCTGGGAACATCAATCAATTTTGCCCAGTTTATGTCCGGCCAAGAGGGGGAAGGAAGAGTCTTCGGACAGTGAAAGTGGAGGCATTGTCGGCAAATTTTACACAAATGATGGGAAAGTCGACCAAGAAAATGAACTTATGTCTCTTTGCAT
This sequence comes from Laticauda laticaudata, assembly GCA_004320025.1. NCBI lineage: Eukaryota > Metazoa > Chordata > Lepidosauria > Squamata > Elapidae > Laticauda > Laticauda laticaudata. The sequence goes on from BHFT01024409.1 coordinate 10,763, forward strand.
AAAACTTTTAAAGAGATGGAATTCGTGTAAAAGGCGAAAGGTGGAAGGCCAGGTAATAGGTCTATGCTGGCAGAAAAGTAGGGGTTGAGCTGTCAGGAGAGGTCGTTAAATGAAGCAAGAGAACAGGTCTTCCGCCTCCCTCAACATACGACCACAATTGAGCCCAAAAGCTCTGTTGCGAAGCAAGACCGTTGCTAAGCAGGTTTTGCCTCCTTTTACGACCTTTCCAGCCACAGTTGTTAAGTGAGTCATATGGTTGTTAAGTGAATCTGGGCTTCCCCCTTGACTTTGCTTGTCAGAGGGCTGCTAAAGGGAATCATGTGACTGTCTGGGACGCTGCAACTGTCATAAAGGTGAGTCAGTTGCTAAGTGCCTGAATTTGGATCCTGTGTCCCTGGGAGGCTGCAACGGTCGTGTGAAGAACAGTCAGAATGAGCGGTGGGCTTCAAAAATGTGAGCAAGGGGTCCTCTGCCCGGTTGCTGGGTGGGCGTGTCCATGGTAGGCGTGGCCTAGTCGGCCTCCTGCACCATGGTGTGTGTGTGGATGTTTTTGCTTTCCTGGGCGAAAACGGCCTCTGGAAATTGGGAGTGGGTCCGTTTCTGGCTTTCCCAAACTTCCGGGAGGCCCGTTTTTCACCCTCCCTGAGCCTCCCCACGCACCCTGCACTCACCTGCATCCAAAATGGGCTGCCTGGGGACTCCTGGGAGGGGTGGGGCGGGGCCAGCCTGGGGTGGGATTTGGGGGTTCTCCAAACTGTGCAGAGTCTTAGCTGGGGGCTTTTCCGAAGCCCTGCAAGCCTCCAGCAGCCCAACTCGGTCATAAGACACTTTTCTCAGTAACTTTGAACAGTCACGAGATGAACTGTGATAAGTCGAGGACTCCCGATAGAAGAAAGCAGTTGACTAGATATCCTTTCCAACCAAGTAAAACATGGAGACTCAACAACTAAAGGACTCCTTAATTTAAAAAAAAACCCCTCCCTTCAGGATTCTTTGGTGCTCTGTGAGTGGCCCAGCCAGACGTTCTTCATCTTAGACTTTGATTCAACTTTGATGGATTCATCTCTGCCAGGACGAAGAAAGGTGCACCTGGCACTTTTGCTGGAGACCAAATGCAGATCCTGGCTTCCGTACTTTGCACGCTTCTCTTGCACAACCAGGCCATCGGGAAGGGCCCTGCCTTTGCCAGAGTGCTTGTCTGGAGGAATGGAGGCTGGCATCCCTGCATGTCCCCTGTGGATCTTCTCCAGGCCTGAGTGGGTGAGCCGGCAGTGCCCACAATGCAAACGGCAGACGGGTGGCAGGAGGAATCGGACAGCGGGGCAGTCTAGCCTTCTCTGGGTCCCTCCCTGACCGCAGATTTGCAGCTCCAGCAGGATGCCCTTTCTCCACCTGCCTCCTTCTTGACCACGGCTGCCCGGCTGAGCCAGGTGCCATCCCTCCCATCCCTCTGAAGACTCACGGCGTACTCCCCTGCCAACTGTTCCCACGGCAACGCTGGTGTCTCATCTCAACTCCCAACGAGGCTGAGCCGATTGCCAGTGCCGACTCCTCTCGCCAGGAGGCCCCAAAGGTAGAAGAAGCGGCCACGGGAAGAGAGGCATTCCACGCGTGGCTGGAAGTGGGGATTCTGCTCGTGAAATGTTGGCCTCCGGACTGACTGATCAGCCTGTCCTGGCTCAGCATAACAGAAGAACAAAATTGGAAGGGACCTTGGAGGTCTTCTAGTCCGACTCCCTGCTGGAGCAGAAGACTCACATACCATTCCAGACATGTGGTTGTCCAGCCTCTTCTTAAAAGCCTCCAGTGCTGGAGCAGCCACAACTTCTGAAGCCAAGTCATTTGTCTGATTAATTAACAGAATAACAGAGGGTCGCCATCCTTTTGGACCTCAGGGACCACCAAACTCATAATTTTAAATTCCGCAGGGCACTCATATGAATTTGGACTGACGGGGGCTTGCTGACATTGATGGGAAAATCAGTCCCCTGTTCCAGAGCTGCTGGAGTCCCAGGATTGGCCCTCTGGTCATCCTGGAGCAGCTGCTCCTTCACCCGGGTGCACCGGCCTGCCATGGACTGACTTTTGAAGGACTGACTTCTGAAAGACTTTTGCTGCTTTCCTTGCGTGCAGCCAAAAGCAGGAGAAAGAAGCGGAAAGAAGCAGCTCAGTGGCCAGGCCAGGCTTGTGGGGCAAGTTCCCCCCTGCCCTTTCCCCCCTCCCCTCACTACCTCGTGTTGTGCGCAAGGCAAGCGACGCAAACCTTGTGTTCCCGCGGGCCATGTGGGTGGCACAGCCTTGTGTTCCCACGCAGCCTGGATTAATTGCTTTGGGGGGACATTTCTCTGTGGACCACCAAAATTGGTGGTCTTCAGCCCAGTGGTTGGTGACCACTGTTCTCGTGCAACTCCCTGATTGAGCAGGAGATCCTATGTCATTCCAGACAAGTAGCTGTCCAGCCTTTTCTCCAACGATGGAACACCCACAAATTCTGGTGGCAAGTTGTTCCACTGATTAAGTGTTCTTATGGTCAGGAAGGTGGGGTGCTAGAATAACTACCTAATATTCAATATTAGTTGCTCCCCTCTGGGAGAAGGTTTCGAGGTATCTATAGCAGGACTATACATTCTAGAACAGCTTTGTTCCCTAGGCCATCCATCTGGCAAACTGGCAAGATTTGTTTTGCTCACCATGGACATGCACATAGACCGTGTTGTTTCTCCGTGGCATGGAATATGTGTGGTTATATGCATATATTAATCAATTAATATAATCAATTAATTGATTATATAATCAATTATAATCAATTAATATAATCAATTAATCAATAATTAGTCAATTAATTGAGTCATGTTTATGTAGTGTAAGAGCTGCATGCAATAAAATTTCATTTTAATCTACATTTATCAGCGTACATTCAAAGTGACAATGAAGTTATTCTGTCTTATCCTGTTGAGGTATTAAGATTTAAGAGCTGACGAGCAGCAGTAAGAGCTGCCAGCTGCTGTAAGTCTGATGCAATTGTAAGGCTGATGAAATAAGAATGAATCAGCATAGCATGGGTATTTTCTTCTAAGACTGGGGATGGGCTCTATCCCTTTAGGAGAAGTTTGTGTAAAGCAGCCATTAGAGGGCATGTTTTCCCTCCTTGTGTCTGGTATTCATTGCAGGGTTGTCTGTGCGTTAAGAAGAAGTTTGATTGCTTGTAAGGTATTTTGCCTAACACGTACAGTATATCAACCACCACTGGTAAATGTCCAAGCCTCTGTGTGCTGTGTTTTGCTCCTGGGTTGTCTCATAATAGCAGTCATGCTGCAAATGCTCTGACATATTCTGTGAATCCACAGCACCTCCTAAAGCACTTCGTAAGCTGACAAGACACCCAGGGGTGGGATCTTACCGGCATGACAACCGGTTCAGTGAGTGCGCATCAAACACGTGCTGTGTGCGCACACACAGTACTTGCAAAACAACTTCTCCTGCAAGCAAACACCATCTCCTGCTGACATGTGGCACTCAGCTGTGCTGCGCAAAACAACTACGGTAAGAATAAAGGACAGCCTAGAGCCCGAGTGGGCCCAACTGAAGAAAACAAGATCTTCAGAGAGAACTGGTTCGATGTCAGCTGATCTTTGGAGCAACTGGTTCTATGGAACTGGCCAGAACCGGTAGAATCCCACCCTGAAGACACCCCAATAAATGGAGTGCAGGTTTGCTTGCCTAAAACCCTCTTCTAGAAGCCCCTTTGTAAGGGCTGGCTCTTCTTCAGTCCACCAGAAGTCGTTCGAGAAAAAGTGGATTTGGCTGCAGAATAAACGTTGAACTGCTGACTGCATCATTTCACCCGATTGGGCAAAGCAGCTGTCAGACTCCCCAAAGGGGATGCTTTTCAATCACCCTTCTTGCTCCACAAACTGGAAGAAGGGATGAAAAGAAGAGCATGGATGGCTTTGCCTGCCAACATCAAGGCTGCAGGACACCCAGACAATCTCTCAGCGGCCGCTTTCTCTGCCAGGTGCTGCGATCCTGTGCTGAACTCCGTCTCTTCCTCGTGCAGGGCCAGAGTGGCTACGCAAGCAAAACTCGGTTAGCTAGATTGTTCATTTGATTTGGAACTTGGGTGTGAAACTGCGTCTTCCCTGTTTTTCCTGCATGTTTTCCTACACACCTGGTCTAAACCAGGGCTCTGCAACCGTGGCAACTTTCAGGTCTTGTGGACTTCAACTCCCAGAATTCCTCAGCCGACGTTGCTCTGGAGAATTCTGGGAGTTGAAGTCTGCAAGTCTTAAAGTTGGCAAGGTTGGAGAGCCCAGATTTGGGGACACCCTGGTTGAAACTTTTAGAGCCCTGATCAAAACTTTCCACAAGTCTTAAAAAGTTTGAGGACTCTAAACTCCTGATCTAAGCTTTATGATTCACTGCCCAGAGTCCTTCAGGATCAGGGCAGGCTAGAAATATTGCTAAAATCCATATATCCCCAGAGATCTGACTTCATTGGCCTCATCAGAAATACTTCCTTAAAGCCATCCTCACCACCAGTAACATTTGGTATCCTTAACACAAAAGGCTACTTCAATCCTGCATTTCTTGATTTGGGGAAGATTTTCCCCCCTTCTACAGAGCTGGTGGAAATGGGCACCTTCTTGGCACCACAGCTAAAAGCACCCCAGATGGTACCAGGAGAATGGTCGGCTGGCAATGTTACCCTCTGAGAAGAACACCATATTTCCACCTTCCTCACTTTGGGCACCTCGGCCAATGGGGCTGGTTGGAGCTCTGTACCAGCAGCTGGTTGCTATTCTGGATTCTCCAGGTAGAATCCATTCATTTTTGCTTATTATTTCAATTTGTAATAACAATAGCAATAGCCCTTAGACTTATATACCGCTCCACAGTGCTTTATACCCCTCTCTAAGCAGTTTACAAAGTCAGCCTTTTGCCCCCAACAATCTGGGCCCCCATTTTACCCACCATGGAGGGATGGAAGGCTGAGTCCACCTGGAGCTGCTCAGGATTGAACTCTTGGCTGTGGGCAGTGGATTAGCCTACACTACTGCATTCTAACCACTGCGCCACCACAACCCTTCCTTCCCTCCCTCCCTCCCTCCCTCCCTTCCCACTTAGCAACAGTGCTTATTATACACCATTTCACAGTGTTTTCCAGCCCTCTCTAAGCGGTTTTACAGAGTCAAGTCTCTTGCCCTCAACAACAGTCTGGGTCCTCATTTTAACCACCTCGGAAGGATGGATGGAAGGAGGAGTCAACCTTGAGCCTGGTGAGACTTGAACTGCCAAACTGCAGGCAGCTGATAGTCAGCAGAAGGAACCTGCAATACTACACCCTAACCACTGTGCCACCACGACTCTTATAAGGAACTTGGGCTTGCTTACAACGCAGGGGAAGCTTTCACTGTAGGGGATGGGAGAGAGACCTTCTCAAGATGTTGCAATCCAGGGAGAGTATGGACACCCAGAGGTTCTTTGGCCAGGACCCCTGGCACACAGCAATGCCCGGACCCCTCCCTGGAAGCCCTGGCGCATCCTTTGGGGAGGCTCTCAGTGCCTACCTTGGTTCCCCTGGCTCTTCTCTGGGCAGCTCTTTGTCCTCCTGCCTATGGCTGTTGCCCTCAGAGACGGGGTCCACCTGGCTGGCACTGGAAGAGAGACACACATAGACCCAGGCCCAGCATTAGGGGAGGGGAATAGTCTGGAGAGAGGCCGACTGGATCATCTCATTGGCCACAAGTCATCCCAGCATTTGGGTGTGGATGGATATGAGGGCTTATTCCACATGTGCTGCTCTGCTGGCAGGAGGGGGCGGGAAATCATGGTGACCTCCCCCACAAAGAAACCCTGCCTCCCTTCTGCCAGACACGTAATTCACTGTCACCCTTGGCCCTGGTTTCTCCCCACCCCTCTGGGTGCATCATAATTCATATTCTCCAACAAAACATGTTCATAGCTAAGAGTCATCAATCACGTTCTCCAATTAGAGATTTTTGTGGGCAGAAACGCCAGTCGCTTAGTTATAATCTTTGCAAGATATGAATGGAATGCACTTTTGGTTCCAAACTGCTGCACTGCTCCCTTCAAGTTTCCTCCCCTCCCAACTGTTCGTGGCAACCCTAAAACAGGCATGGAAATGTTTTATGAGTTGACAGGTTCTGCCTTGAATACAGCTAGTCCTCAACCTGAGATCAAAACTGAGCCTAGCAATTACGGTCATATATCACGACCGTTGTAAAGCAGATCAATAGGTGACCAATTACATTTTAGGACCTTTTTTGTGGTGGTCATTAAGCAAACGCAACAGTCAGTAAATGAAACCACTGCTGTTTTAATGGAATAAATGCCGGCTTTTGGCAAAAACGTTTAAATTGCAGTCATGTGACTGTGGGATGCTGTGAACAGCTGGAAATGTGAACTGGTTGCCAAGTAACCACAACAGTCACACTACTGTGGGATGGGGGGGGGACATCAGTCAGAACCTCAGAACTGGGTCTGAAGAACCTAAGTGACTGGTCGTAAGTCGAGGATGCCCATATGTCCTTACGTCTTGGGCACAAAGTGGCCTTGCCTTGCTTGGTCCAGCTGTGTTCCCAGCTGCCTCCCACCCTGCTTTGATGGCCATCCCAGCCTTGGCAGCCCTCGGGGCTCTCAAGCAAGGGCTCTCCAATTTTGGCGACTTTAAGACTGGTGGACTTCAACTCCCAGAAGTGAGGGATTCTGGGAGATGACGTTTCCAAGTCTTAATGTTGCCATGCTGGCTGGGGGATTCTGGGAGTTGAAATTGCCAAGGTTGGAAACCTCCAGCCAAGTGGACCGAGTACTGTGAGGCTAGGGGGCAGCTTGCCAGGTGTTGTGATCCTCCGGCAGCCTGCGGAGAAGGCAGCAGAGTTGGACAGTGGGGAGGAACACGGGTCAGTTGGGAGTCTGGGGAGGGCTTGGATGAGGGTCCTGCATCCAACACAGAGATGGGGCTGGGGCCATTTGGGAGTGGGTTGCTGACTCTGGAACCTCCAGAATCTGACAGCAGTGAGGAAGAGGAACAGGGGGAGCCTGTTCCCAGTACGTGCTTGCACAGAACTGCCAGAAGGCAAGAATAGTTAAGACAAAAGAGGCCACTCAGGAGTAAGGCTTGGAAATAATTGGCCCTCCAATAAGACGTAAAGAAGGAGCAAAGGGACAGGAGCAGATGGTGGTGGGATGTATCTTTGGGAGGGATGAGTCTGCCTACCGAGATGAGGTGGACCGGTTGCTTTTGTGGTGTGGAGACAATAACTTGATCCTCAACACCAATAAGACCAAGGAGCTTA